>OX453311.1:5135106-5338515 GCA_949710035.1 Crambus lathoniellus
ATATAAAATAATATATCGCACCTTTACCATTATAGTGACCGAATTCATTACACTCGAAGTTGTTGACCACTATGTTTACCTAGGACAGACGGTCCAGTTAGGTAAGTCCAACTTTGAGAAAGAGATCTCTCGTCGAATCCAGCTCGGATGGGCAGCGTTTGGGAAGCTCCGACATATATTCGCGTCCGAAATACCTCAATGTCTCAAGACGAAAGTCTTTGACCAGTGTGTGTTGCCAGTAATGACCTATGGAAGTGAGACGTGGTCTTTTACTATGGGTCTCATAAGAAGGCTCAAAGTCACCCAGCGAGCAATGGAGAGAGCGATGCTTGGTATTTCCCTGCTCGATCGAATCAGAAATGATGAGATCCGCAGGAGAACTAAAACAACCGACATAGCTCGAAGGATTGCATCATTGAAGTGGCAGTGGGCGGGACACATAGCGCGGAGAACCGATGGCCGTTGGGGCGGAAAGGTTCTCGAATGGCGACCGCGTACCGGACGACGTTCCGTGGGCAGGCCCCCTACAAGGTGGACCGACGATCTGGTCAAGATCGCGGGAAGCCGTTGGATGCGGGCAGCGCAGGACCGATCGTTGTGGAGATCCTTGGGGGAGGCCTATGCCCAGCAGTGGGCGTCGTTCGGCTGACATGATGATGATGACCGAATTCAAAAAACATAAAATTTGAGTTCTGGTCATGGAATGTCTTTAAAACACATTTTGTTTCCGATAATAATTAAAACACTGTCTTGTTTTGGTTAGAAGAAGACTAACGTATACATCGGTCTCTTTCGTCCCGCCCCCTCCCGCCTGCATACTTCGGTCTGGGACAGACACGATTAGTATTAAGCCGCGAGTGTTACGAGCAAGTCAATACGCGTTTCTAGTTAAAGATACCTAATCCGAATTAGGTCATTATAGGACTGAAATAAGGTATGTAATTTTAAAATATTTTTAGTATGGTAATGACCTTTTTCAGAATTGAGTCGTTTCTATACCAAACCAACGTTTGTAAACCGGACTCATTAGGCATAGCGTCTTTGTTGGATTAAAATAATTTGATATATATGATCGTAACGTTTAATAAGTCTTTCTAAGATTAAATATAAATTTTTGGAATGGGATTTTTTAAATTTGAGTCCTTTTTAAAACGAATTGACCCGTATTTGATTTGGATATTTTACAAATAAGTCTGTTCTGTTCTATTGTATATAATGTTTATGCCAGATAGGTCTTTTCATTTTTACGTAATTTTATTCATCGACACCACAAATAAGAGATTTACGTTAATATTTATTTATTTTAAAATATTTTAGATTATTACCCATTTGAAGCTTCAAACGACGTACACAATGAAAAGAAGGGCGGACTTTATATTGGAAAAGTTAGACCTAAATAAGCAGGTACATAATTTATTTTTGATGTATCTACCTTATTTACTGGTACTTGAATGTTACTCACTTAGTTACACATTTTTTCCTTTCAGCAAAATGATGGCGTGACTAATGATAATAATAATGCGTGCAGAAAAATATCATCTATTAATGAAAGCCTTGTTGACCACATTGTGGTATGTTATTTTAATTATTATATTGAGATAAATAAGCTTATATAACTATATTAAACTGAATATTAACTTTATTTTATTAGTATTATTAGTATTACTAGAGTCAGATATGATTTTAATGAGACACTTAATTGTAAAACTTTTTTCAGGATGAACCTTTTAAAGAAAATGTACCTTTTACATACCATCTATTCCTCAGGCGGATGAAGTTAATACTATTGAGGTAACTAGTTAAGTACGAATTTGATAATATTATATCTTTAAATAACATAACTTTACACTTAAAGATAATATTATTCCAGAATTGCCCATACGAAGATATAAGTTCACCATCATTGATAGAAAATTCTCCTGATAGATCCATTGTATATGATGTAAAGGCCTTATTAAGTAAAGTTCATGAAGAGGTAAAATATTTCATTATTCATTTATTGAAATTTATTCGGTTACATACTTTTAACTATGTTGTGTAACAATAAAGTCTTGACTTTCAGACTCCTGTCTTAAGCAAGAAGCGTAAAGCATCGGACGAAGCTTTGCAGCCAGATCTTAATAATGAAAAGTCGCGTAACTCATCATCTAGTGCTTCTTCATCTAACAGCTCATCATCTAACAGCTCATCATCTAGCTCAGATAACTCATCGTCAAGTTCATCATCTTCATCTTCTGATGAAGAAGCTGTATCAAATATTCAAGCGAATATTAATATTATAGATGCACCATCAACATCCAAGTCAATGGGTGAAAATTTATGCTCAACTGATTCAAGGGTAACTAAAAGAGGAAAAAATTACCACCAATCACCCATTAATTCTAATGAAAGTGATGTAGACCTAAGCGACGAAGATCCAACTTTCATTCAAGATAGATCTAGGCCTCGTGTAAGAAAAAATTATCATTCATCCAAGTCCAGTTCCTCATCGTCTTCCGATTCCGTACCCAACCTAGCACTATCAAGAATCAATACTAATAATCCGCCGAACACGAATAAAAGATCCCGAAAAAGAGATCCATCAAAATGGAAACAAAACATCACAAAATCTCTAAGAAATTCCGGAAAACCTTACGTTTCTGTTTCAAATAAGAAACAAATTCCTGCACGTTGCATTAAAAGCGTATGCAATAATTGTTGACTCAAATGTCCTGAGAAAGTAAACGAAACTAACAGGAACAACATTTTTGAATCGTATTGGTCTTTGGGTGATATTGAGTTACAGAGATCTTATATAAGGTCTTGCATGACGGAAGTAAGACCTAAATATACATATAGTAATGCAGCAACCCCCCGCTTGCCAAACCATGCATTCTATTTTATATTAGACAATAACAAAATTCGCGTTTGTAAGACCTTTTTTATAAACACTTTAGGAATAAGTGACCGTCAAATCAGGACAGTGAAAAGTAAAACTGATCCTCAAGGTTTTGTCAGCAAAGACTGTAGAGGTAAGCACAATGCGAGGAAACCTATCGACCCATTGATCATTGAAGCTATAAAGAATCATATAAATTCTATTCCGAGGATAGAATCGCATTATTTAAGAGCCTCAACTACTCGGCAATATATTAGTGGCGACAAGACGGTCATGGACCTATGGAAAGACTTTGACAAGGACCAACGCGAGAAAAGCCAGCCATCATGCAGTTACTGGCTTTACTACGACATTTTTACGAAGGACTTTAATATAAGTTTCTTTCAACCGAAAAAAGACAGGTGCGATTTGTGCCTAGAATATGAACTTGCACTTCCAAATCGCAAAACTGAACTGAAAGAAAAGTATGACGATCACCTAAAAGAAAAGTGTTTGTGTCGAGATGAGAAACGCACAGACCGTCACAATATTGATGAATTCCACATTTGCGCAGTTTACGATCTTCAAGCTGTCATGCAGTGTCCCACTGGTGAAACATCTTCTTTCTTTTACAAATCGAAACTTAACTGCTTAAATTTCACGATTGTGGAATTATTGCCCAAACTAGATCGACAAACAGTAAATGAAAATAATGAGAACGCTGAAATAGGGGCCTATGGCAATGTTTTCAGCTACTTTTGGGACGAAACGCAAGGAAAAAGAGGCGCTAACGAAATTGGTTCATGCATTTTAGAATATTTACAACACGTAAACGATAATAATCCAAACAAAAATATACATATAACTTTTTATTCCGATAACTGCTGCGGGCAAAATAAAAATAAGTTCATTACTTCTTTATATTCATATGCAGTATCACATTTTGACAATATTCACACTATTACTCACAAGTATCTCATAAGGGGTCATACGCAAAACGAGGGCGACAATGTTCATAGCCTTATAGAGAAAGAAATAAAAAAAATAAAAAATCAGGACCTATATACGCCCCTTGCCAATATGTAACTCTTATTAAAAATGCTCGTAAAAGTGGAAAACCATTTAACGTCAAAGAATTAACATATGATTTTTTTGTAGATTTAAAAGACTTACAAGAACAATGGGCATACAATTTTAATGAAGATGAATGTAAAAATAGCATTTTATTGACTAATGTTAAAGTCCTGAAATTTTGTAAGGAAGATTGTTTCAGTTTTTATTACAAGACATCGTACAATCAAACCGAATTTAATAAGGTAAATATGCGTAATAAAAGAAAGAAGATGAAAGACCCTGAATCAATAATACTAAACAAAGCATTTACACAAAAATTAGAATTAAGTGAACATAAGAAAAAAGATTTAAGTGAACTTGTAAACAAAAATTTAATACCTCGTTTCTATGCATTTTTTTACAATACTATACTTTAAAAGTAGGTAGTTGAGTACAGTCAAGAGTTGTTTTTGTGCTAATTTTGATTATATTTTTTGTTATTTTTATGCGAATTTTGATTACCTAAGTATATACAATTAAAAATATATAAATAGGTAGGTATGGATCTCATTTTGAAAGTTATAATAATATAATGCTATTATAAGTGATACATTGATTATTTTGTAAGGATTTTTTTCATCGTTGCAGAAAGTTTTTTTCATTTGTAACTTTTTATTAATAGGTTTAATAACTAAAAATACCAATTTCTAAAACATTGTCATTTATAGTTAAATTAATAATATTAAGTTTAGTTCATACTTTCATTTTCTAATGTTTCAAATGAAAGACTGATTATCAAGTTGATTAAAGTGTTCCATAATTATTTTGTTTATTTATTTTTATACTGACCTGTTTAGGAATAATATAAAAAAAGAAACATATATTCAGAACCATAGTGACCTAAAAAGTAATAGGTATTAATATAGATAAAAATTTTAGTAAAAGAACGTCTCAATATTACAATGTTTTTAAAAAACTATTAAAACTATATTTATTTATCACTCTATAAATTTCTGAATTTTATATTTTGTAGATCGATAACCACTCTCTTATTTAAAATTAAAATAGTATGCAATTCTTTAAAGTTTAACGTATTATTAACCGTCGTGTTTAAAA
Source organism: Crambus lathoniellus (assembly GCA_949710035.1). NCBI lineage: Eukaryota > Metazoa > Arthropoda > Insecta > Lepidoptera > Crambidae > Crambus > Crambus lathoniellus. Next base: position 5,140,133 of record OX453311.1, read on the forward strand.
CAAACAAATTTCACGACCTTTAATCAGCTTTTCCCACAAAATCATAATTTTGGAATAGGTCACTATAATGGTAAAGGTGCGATATAATAACATACGGATATCCGTGTGTCATCGTCGTCAGCTTTACTCCAACTGATGAGAATCTTGGACCGATTCTCGGCGTGCACCGTGCATTGAACCAAAGATCTGTTGCCGAGTAACACGTACTGTTCTGCTGGCGGATTTATGGTAACTGGCTCTGAAAAACATCTTCGATACAAGACCACTTTTGCAATATGGGTAACCAAAATATATTATCTCAAGCTCCTCTCTGCTTCGGAAGGCATGTTGAGCTGTTGGTCTTGGCTGCATAACAACATCATCATCATCATCATCAGCTATTTGATGTCCCCACTGCTGGGGCACTGGCCTTTCTTATGGATGGATAAGGAGAATTGGCCATGACCCACCACGCGGGCCTAGTGCGGGTTGGTGGGTATTAACGACTGCAAGTGCAGCCGGGACCAACGGCTTAACGTGCCTTCCGAAGCACGGAGGAGCTCGAGATGAAAAGTTTTTGGTCACCCATCCCGTGACCGACCATTGCGAACGTTGCTTCACCTCAACGATCGCAGGCCAAGCGCGCTATCCACTGCGCCACGGGCTCCTCAAAACAACGTAACGCCACTTTAATCGTAAGTAGGTAATCAGCTTAACCTCACCTTAATACTTTAGAAAATTTACATTACGAATTTTAAGGCTATGAAAAACTCAATCCTTAAAGGAAGGTAACGAAAGGTTTCCATAAAATATTCAAGAAGAAATAACTGAAAGGAATTTCCTAAAGAAACCGTTAACCAAATACTTGACCGATGGATCGTCAATCCTACCCTTGTATTTTTTTAATAAAAAGTTTGGCCTCGAATCTGCCGAGGGTTTTCTCAACAGCTCACAGAAAAGTTTGTACCAGAAATATCGAAGAAATTGTTTTAACAACAGCGGGATACAAAATTTTTCTTACCATAGGCTTCGATGTAATAGTCCTGCGAATAATCTTGACCTTCGTAGTTTGTGACACATCTGTATAGGCCTGATAAAGCTTTTGTCATGATGGGGATGTATAAACTGACCCCGTCACTTTGTCGTTCGGTGTATGCCTTCTGATCTGTACCTGGTCTTATAAAAGCATTGTTTAATTAGGAGAGGAATAAACACTCAATCTCAAATGATACAGGGTGACATTGCAGACGTGGGGGGCTACCGGCTAAGAAATATGGATATGGGTATGGGCTTCAACTGTCATTTGAATTCCTTATCTTGATAGATTTTTGCTGCTTTGTTCTGTAAGACGTTGCTAGCTAGTTATCGTTATACCCGACGTCACAAAACAAGGAACTGATAGCGGCTATTTTCTTTATAAAATTGACTTAAAGTTCCCAAAAACGTAAGAAGTTCATACCCATAAAGTTACGCGGTAGCCCTGGTCAGAAATCACTTTTTCAGACAAGGTAGTTGAGGGACATTTGCAATAGTGGTAGCCGGAAACAAAAACGGTTCTTTTTTTTAAATCGGTGATTTAGTTAAAGGAATAAAATCGTTTTTGTTTCTTGTGTAAAGTGATTTCTGATCACGTCTGCCATATCACACACTATTTAATTAACTAGAAACAAATAAAAAATAATGGAAAAAATTACACCATTTTGTCGTTAACATACAAATAAAAAAGCTTGGCTTTAGACATAAGACTGTTCCGATTAATTCTCATTACTGTCAAGTAGGTAGTTAAATTTAATCAATCATACTATGATGCGTAAGCACACAGTAAATGACCAATCGTTAAATTGCAATCCAAGCCAATATAAACATTAATGATGGCCGGCTGATGGAATATTAAATCAAATCTAAACAAATCTATGGATATATTTATGTATGACGTCACACCATCCAAGTACTATTTAGTCAGCACATCGAGTTGATCATGAGATCTTGGGCACTCTTTTATAGAGTCCTACTAATATTATAAATGCGAAAGTTTGTGAGTATGGATGTATGGATGTTTGTTACTCTTCACGCAAAAAATGACTAAACTGAAGCTCTACTCTAATTCAACGAAAAACGAAACTTCGTTAGCCCCGCTGCTTTCACTCGACTGTCACACCCGGAGAGTGAGAGGGACGGGTATAACGAAGTTTCGTTTTTCGTTGAATTAGAGTAGGCTTGCTGGTCTGGATGAAATTTGCAACAGAGATAGATTATAGGTTGGAATGACACATAGGACACTTTTTATCCCAGTATTCCCACGGGAACGGGAACCACGCGGGTGAAACCACGGGCGGCCGTACTTTATAGTGTATTTTAAATTATTTAAATGAATTCACACTGCAATTCTATAAATATAGGAAACATTATAATAGCTGTATGCTACAAATGGCTTGAAAGCTACTTGCTTGAATTTTTCTATCACAATTGTGGCGACAAATATCAAAAACGCCAAAGTCCACCATAAACAATTTTTGGTTAAAGACGCTTTTATTCTATATTGCAATATTTTAACTAATACAATCTCTGAGTTATGTTCTGTGCTATGAATAATTACCTAGCAACACCGAAGAAATTAAAAAACTATAAGTTCTCTGTGCTAAATCAATATTTTTGATAATTTAACAAGGACTTAGGTGATTATGATATAATGCTAATGGACTTAGTCAGTTTTGCAACAAACGACTTGGGCGAGTTTGACACACATGCACAGGACTTAGACAAATTTGCTATAAGATAAAAAAAAACGGGAATGGTTGGCCATGGCAGTTTAACACAACCCATGCATGGCTGTAATGGACTTTGGTACTTATGATTTTAAACGCGTGTGTGACTTAGGTTGGATTGAAAAAATCTGTCAATTTTCGCCCTTAAATTCTTTTGGAAGCCGTGGGCTTAATATAGATTGATTTATATCAAAATACGCGCATTTTTTGCTGAATAAGAAAAATAAAAACCTTGATTTCGTCGGTACTGGACTTAGGCGAGTATGATATCTACCGACGCAATTTTTCCTGTAGTAAGTATATCTTTTGCATCTGTAACGGCTCTATCTCATCAGAACACTACCGTTACGCCACAGCGGGTGATTGTGTTTTCTTACAACGTGCGTGAAACTGTTTTCTAGTTTGATACTTCTTTCAGCTAAATGCGTGTCATGCTACTTTTGAAGTTTTTAAATGATCTATGTTTGTGACATTACAACAAGTACCTACTTAACTTAAATATTATTTTTATACAAAGAAGTAATAAAAAAATCAATGTGATTATGTACTTATACAAAATATATAATTTTGAAATGTACTTGTCGTGGTCTTTTATTTGATACCCATATTGCTATAATTGAAGATAGTTTTTTATTTAATTTATTAATGGCACCATTGGTCCGCCATATTGAATATTAAACAAATATAACAATAGCCAGTATGTCACTCCGGGTCATATACCATTTCTAATGATAATTTATACATTCAAATAAGTACGTTAAATCATTCAAAAGTTATAGTGGACTAAAGAAACTCACATACATACATACATTAACCCTAAACACAATACACTCCTTTTTTGGGCAGTCGTGTAAAACATTACAATATAGATGACTCACCGTAACACATCAATCTGTTGGTTGTGACTGTCTAACCACTTAAGGTGTCGCACATTGTACCCAGGAGTCTCGCAAATGCATTCCTTAAAGAAAGGTATGCCCTTTGTGAGACGTATCGTGTGTGACTCCGACTTTGTGAAACATCCCTCATTTCCTGAAAAAAAGGAAACAAGAAATCACATACCTACTCTGAATATTTATACCGACCTAGCTTGCAACATAGTAATATTTTGACGTAAGCAATCCGATACCAATAATAATCCGATACAAAAGTCAACAGTTTAATCACGGTGCCATAATGATAGCGCACGCAGTTACTGTAACGAATAAATTCCATTTCTCTTAGTTACTGAAAATTCAATCTAACAAGTTTTGTGAAGTAAAACGACATTGTGTGAAAAAATGAATTGTATTTCCTGGAAATACGTGGGAAATCGGATGCAACAGCTATTGAACACTGAGAAGTGGATGAATCTTAATTGTACCAGACTTTTTATAATTTGTCTTAATTGTACCAGACTTTTTATAATTTGTGCAGATGAATCTAAAAATCGACTATCTCTGTGTTTAACACTATTTTCATGATAGGTATAATCGTAATTGTGAGAGAGAGAAGTTTAAATAGTAAAAAAATTACGTAAATTAATAAAATAAAAGGATTACTACAGGTACTTTATACCTATTTTAGAATTAACAAAATTTGAAATCATAAAGCACTGTTATTCCAAAAAGGTTTGATAATTAGAACCACATTTCATCTATACAAATAAATAAAATTGGAGTGTCTGTTTGTAATATTAAAATAACCGCTTTTTACTACATGCACATGATTATATATACGGTACGTATACCAAAATAACATTTTTTACAATTTTTGTCTGTCTGTCTGTCTGTCTGTTTGTTCCGGCTAATCTCTGAAACAGCTGGACCGATTTTGACGGGACTTTCACTGGCAGGTAGCTGATGTGATAAATTGTAACTGATAAAATTACTTTTTATCCCGATATTCTCACGGGAACGAAAACCACGCGGGTGAAACCGCGGGCGGCCGCTAGTTTCCAAATAAAAATGAAATCTTTTTCATGATGTTGTTCGAGATGAGGATGTTGATAATTTATTGTTCTTTGTCTGACAACATGACGTCATTGACGTAGTTAATGTTACTATGGCGGGATGTCAGAGTTAGTGAAACCGGTCGAAAACTGTAGTCATATACTATCGATCAAAAATACCACTACTTAACCGGTTGAAGTGTCAAAAACGGCCGAGCAAGTAAGAGCTCATTTCAAAGGGGCACTCTTATCCTATCCTACTTAATATAATATTATAAATGTGAAAGTTTAGATGTTTGGATGTTTGGATGTTTGTTACTCAATCACGCTAAAACGGCTGAACGGATTTGGCTGAAATTTGGGACACAGATACTTTGAAGCCTGGAGAGGAACATAGGCTACCTTTTATCCCGGAAAAATATCACACTCCCGCGGGATAACGTCGTGTAGTCCACGCGGGCGAAGCCGCGAGCGGAAAGCTAGTTTCTTATAATTTCCTGTCATTTTTAACGTAAGATCGTAACATTCGTAACCTTTTTTCTTCGTTTAAAAAAAGTCAGTCCGTGCCATATTTGGGGGGTTATCTTGTGGTATTGTTGAACGAACATTTATCTATACTAATATATAAAGAGGAAAGATTTAATTGTTTGTTTGTTTACATCGAATAGGCTCCGAAACTACTGGACCGATTTCGAAAATAATTCTTTGACCATAAGAAAGCTACATTTTTCCCGAGTGACATAGGCCATATTTTATCCCGATATTCCCACGGGAACGGGTACCACACGGGTAAAACCGCGAGGATCCGCGAGTATTATATAATATAGGTACATATTATTTACTTGGTATTTAGGGGCTTCGCTAGACCATGGCCTAGGGGGGGCAAGTTGCCAGCTCATGCTCCTTCAAGTGGATACTATGAATGACAAAGTATATGAGAATACTACGAATTTAAGATAATTTTGGGACAGGAGCTCACCCTTGGCAACGCTCTTGTTGGTATCTCTTAAGGTCACAGCACATTACATCAACTCGGAAATGGATCGACACCTTATCGCCTTTCGCCTCGCCGTCAACCAGGCGTCAACCTAACGCAAGCACGTAACCAAACCGGATTAGCGTCGGTACGTCGGCTCGGCTACGGCTAGGCGACGCCGCGCTTACGGCTCGCCGCACAGTGGTTCCATATAAAAAAAAAGAAATGAGAGGAAAAAAAGATAAAAAAAATAATAAAAAAAACAAAAAAAGGTGAAAAAATAAATAAAAAAATAAAATAAAAAAAATATTGTGATGTTCATTTTCATTTTCAGACTGTGCGTAGAGCCGTAAGCTCGGGTACGGAGAGACGTGAGCGCGTGGACGACTAGCGGTAAGCGCGGGGATCGCAAGTTGAGCGACCCGCAAAGCGGTTCGTGAGCTGGTCCCGAGGCGAGGCGATTACGTTACGATTCCGATTAGTGTTAGTTTCATTCAAAGAATACTGAACCGCTCGAGTTGATACGTTTACGATCCCTTTCCGAGTTGATGTATGTGCTGTGACCTTTACTCAAGTTTTAGATCTATTGCTGACTTATGGAATAAGTCACAATGGAAACAACAAAACAGGTGTTGAACAACTGTAAACTAAAAGTTCAATAATAAGAAAAACTTTAAAAAATAGTAGATTGTACAACAAGTGCATAAAACATACCATTTTACCCGAGACGTATATATCCACCCGAGCCGTAGGCGAGGATGGATAGTCAATTCGAGGGTAAAATGGGTTTTATGTACGAGTTATACACTCTGCTTTTCACTTCGAGTGTGAGGAAAATAAATAACAATATTGCAAAAAAGAAAAAAATAAAGACTTCGCCATATTGGCGGAAAATTTTCTTTTTCTTTTTTTTTTATACGTGGAAGTGGCAGCACAGTGACTTAGCATAGATCGTAGTCCATAATGCTCTTGAAATACTTATTTCTTACAAAACTCATTAATTTTGCCTAGTTTTATTAATTTAGTAATATAACATGGATTGTGTACAAAATTAAAGAAACCGAATGAAATAACAAGTTTATTTAACGAAGTTTAATTGCGTGTGTGACTGTTTACCTGACGACCTTTGTCTTTAGAGTCTGAGACTTAGACGAAGATTTTACTTTATGCACTAGAGCATAAAAAGCGATTTTATGCAGCCTATACCCAACATAAAGACGAACTTTACGAGCATGAGAAGTGAAAAGAATATCAATCTATTTTAATAATAAATGATCGCCTGGGAGGCTTCAATCAATCAACAATAACACCTAGTCTGGAAGGAGTTAAACTTCGAAATTGGAATATCAAATCTAAATCCCAAACAATCGAAACTACAAATCTGATAAATTTATTAGATACCTAATACTGTACACTAAAAGTTTAAAGAAAAAGAAAAAAACTAAGAAAAGAATATCAAACTTTTTTAATCTAAAATGATCGCATGGTAGGCCATAAACTTTGTAATTGGAATATCAAATCTTAATCCAAATGTCAGGTAGGAGATTGGAAAAGTACCTACTCTACAGAGGTTCATTTAAGTTTCCTGAAATCAGCCGACCGTAAAGATTGTTATCTCGGAAGTATTAAGCAATTCGTTCACACTTCATTTGTCATATTTAACTTACTCCATAGAAGTTAGTGTGTTAAAGTTATGCCCATAAAATACCTACATTAAGAGAATTCATTTACAGAGTTACAGAGCGGTATTGCATTAAATAACTGGCTCGCTTAAACAAAAATTGTTTTCTGAACTTCACAGTTCCGTGTTAAAGTTGCAACATCTGCAAAAATAATTCTTTGAGTTAAAAATAGTAACTTTATTTTATAGTAGGTATTATTTGGTGTTCCAACTTTTTAATATTACTGACAAAAAACCACACCATAGGTATTCTATCAAAGTTACTATCAATTGTTGTGTTTAGTTAAGGTTAGGTTAGTATGAGGGTACAACCATTTAAAAAAAATATTTTAAAAAAGATATTATTTTTATATTAAAGATACTAGCTATCCGCCCGCGGCTTCGCCCGCGTGGACTACACGACGTTATCCCGCGGGAGTATGATATTTTTCCGGGATAAGAAGTAGCCTATGTTCCTCTCCAGGCTTCAAAGTATCTGTGTCCTAAATTTCAGCCAAATCCGTTCAGCCGTTTTAGCGTGATTGAGTAACAAACATACAAACATCCAAACATCTAAACTTTCACATTTATAATATTAGTAGGACTAGCTTTCCGCCCGCGGCTTCGCCCGCATGGACTACATGACGTTATCCCGCGGGAATGTGACATTTTTCCTGGGCAAAAAGTGGCCTATGTTCCTCTCCAGGCTACAAAGTATCTGTGTTCCAAATTTCAGCCTAATCCGTTCAGCCCTTTTGGCGTGATTGAGTAACAAACATCCAAACATCCAAACATCTAAACTTTCACATTTATAATATTAGTAGGATATACTAGCTTTCCGCCCTCGGCTTCGCCCTCGTGGACTACACGAATAACTGTGACGTTATCCCGCGGGAATGTGATAAAAAGCCTATGTTCCTCTCCAGGCTACAAAGTATCTATGTCCCAAATTTCAGCCAAATCCAGCCGTTTTGGCGTGATTGAGTAACAAACATCCAAACATCTAAACATCCAAACATCCAAACATCCAAACATCTAAACTTTCACATTTGTAATATTAGTAGGATTATATGTTTTGAGGCGACTCTTCTGTCAGAACTAAGGGCTCTTTTACGTCGCGACTTCAATCAACAATAACACCTAGATACATATTTGGAGTGACAAAGACGGTTGGGCAAATATACGCCCATTTGAGCCACTTGCGCGTAGGTATATATTAGTAGTTCCTGTCATTTATGACGTAAGATCGTAAAATTATTAACATTTTATCGCAGTAATTAATATAAAAAGTTTTGATTAAGTTCGTCAGCTTTCATCTAGTACTGTTATTGATCGATGCATCGCAATGATTTTTTCAGCGATGAAGCATCGATGTTACGCGATGCAACTGCGATGCAGCATCGATACAAGAGTCAAGAGTCAAGAGTTAAATTTGTTTATTCAATTTAGATTGTTATTTACAATACTTGCGAACGTCATAGAAGTTACTCCGAGTACAGACACCAGTCTCTCGCATAGATTTCATCGAATTATGTACTTACTTTGTATACTAAACTGTAATACTTACTGTCTATGTGAGAGAAGAAAAAATAAAGATTTATTTATTATTATTTATAGAAGCTACTCCATCGGTTCGCAAACCCTACAGCGGGAGACCTTGGAGAAGAACCGGCAAGAAACTCCAAGGGTTGTTTTTTTCTCTACAGTCAATAAAGGTCCACTGCCTTACTAAAGGGCCCCATAGATTACCAGTCCGCTTGCAGTCCTAGATCGGATAGGCCGTCTGCCGTTCGAGACCTCAATCGACCACGACCGATCATTGCATATCGGCAATAGTTGAAAACCGGCTCGTCGTCAATTTTAGTTTTAGTCGGTAATTTATGTCCATAGATAACCTTTATGTCCAACCGATACGGAACTGTCAACATTGGTCCGCATTTTATTACAAAGAAGTATGTAAAAATAACATAACGGTCAAATAAGCTACGAAAAGTGCAGCCTGTTGAGGCTAGCCTAGGCTTTTCTAACTAACACTAACCTAGGTATATTATCTCTACTAATTTTATAAAGAGCAAAATTGTATGTTTCTTTGTTATAGATAAAACCTTAAACTACTGGATAGATTTTAAAAATTCTTTAACTATTACAAAGCCACATTCTTTCTAAGTTACATATAGGCTATGTATTCTGATATTCCCAATAGAACGGGTACCACGTGGGCAAAACTAAAAACCATCTTGAGTTACTTTCTAAAGGGGCTCACAGAGTATAAGTCCGCCGGCAGGCCGCCTGAAGACCTCGATCGAACATGCCAAACTGTGAGTGTGTGAGGCCGATCGCCGTAATCGTTTACGTGACGTGGAAACTAAACGTAAGTAAATGTCGGTATCGCCGTAAATTAAAACTACGCGCGATCGTTACGTACACTGTGCGTCAACTTCACCTATAACGTGAAGCAAAGCTGTGTTGCCATAGGGCGTTTGTGCACTACCACTGAATTTTACCGATCCGGAAAAAAACGGATGCTTGTATTTAATTAATTACTAATATAAATGATTAATTATTAAAATACAAGCATCCGTTTTTTTCCAGATCGGTAAAATTCAGTGGTAGTGCACAAACGCCCTTACGCTATTGACAAATTAGGAAATGTCAAAAACTATACAAAAGACGCGTAACTCGCGTTCTATTAGGGTAATACAGCGGCACGCGGCGTTTAGGTTTGCGTGACGTTACGTCGTTATGTCATTATTAAAACATGTTATGTTAAAACAAACGTTATGACGCAAACTTGATCAAGACGCGCTGCATAAAATTACGGCTATCGGCCTGTAGGCCGTTGCCTGATAGTCTATGGGGCCTTTAACGTCACAACTCAATTAAACGTCGCCCACTGAAATGTAGCCTTCAGTTATCAAATTAAGCCAATTTACTGAACAAATATTGCCCTCGCACCGGACTCTGTCCCACAAGAACCCTGCTGAGACCTTAATCCGATCAAATTGACGGAGTGGACGGAAATTCGGGAAGACTGACGTGTTCGTGTGATCAATAAGAAGCTCACTAGACTGATGAGCTTGTACAATGTAGTGAAAAAAAAACAACGAAAAAATGTGTTAGGTAATCCATATTATAGATGAGTAAAAAGAATTAGTAATTTACTATATTATAAAGGATAATATTTCTAAAACTAAGTAGTAAAGATAGTTTCACTCAAATAAAAATGAAATAATTTTAATGTTTAGTTTTTTGCATTCACAATGCAATTTTTATTATAGAAAAATGGAATACTTATATTAATGATTAGTATTCGAATGTGACAAAGTCGAATTAGAGAAATCTCTATAGATCTTGAGAATTGCCCCACTGGGTCTTTGAAGGAATAAATAAATAAATAAATATTAGACAGCATCACATACTTACATTGTTCCAATACAAAAGTATTAGTATCTTAAGCACTAGTATTATGGAAATTGGAAACAACGACGGGTATTACCACGTAATACACCCAGACCCGAGGAAATATTGAAAAGTTCATTTTCAAACCCGACCGGGGATCGAACCCGGGATCTCTAGAGATAGCGGCACCTTGAAAACCGGTGCGTACAGCACTCGGCCACGGAGGTCTTAGAAAATATTAAAAAGAGTTTAACATTGACACTTTGTAATATGTATATGTGATATGTTTCTATATTTTATAAAAAAAAATATAAATTAAATATAAAAGCCAAAAAAACAATAAAGAAATTCATAGTGCTATTTATTAAGAAGAAAATATAATTGTGTACTAGACAATCAAAAGTATAAAAGTATGGAACGAAGTATGGATATTATCACAGCCTTCTCACTATTGTAAAGGCAATAGAGAAGGCTGTGATATTATAAATTGTTTTTTGTACCAAATATTAGTAAAGTAGTAACTAAAGTGTAGCTGTATGTATTACAGAAAACTTAATACCTAGTTAATCAAAATCAGTTTCAGTTTCAATGGGGCTCTCTACTGTACCTACGTGGGACACACAGAAAATTTTGAAAAACTAACTTCTATGGATAAAATATTTTAATTAAATGTTCTCAAAGAAATCTCCTCTAGCCTCTATACAAAGTTTCATGCGTCTGAAGCAATTTTCGAAAAAAAAAATCCTGTCCGCCTCTGACACCTCTTCCACGGACTTCTCGGAACGCTGATAGCGCGTCTTCCGGCGATGAAAACTGTATCCCTTTTAGCTGATTTTTTATTTTAGGGATCAACGGTACATGATTGCTTTTTAAGGTCCTTTCATCCATAAAAGCCATTTGAAGTCGATCAAATGACTCATCAGGTTTTAGGCCACATTTAAAATTGTAAAAAATCATCACACGAAATAATTTAATTTGGCTCTCGAAAAATGTGGAGGGAAATTCTAAATTTAAAAGTAAAAATACCATTTTACTTTGAAATAACCAAATTTTTCAAATAATTACAAGTGGCTAGTGCCTTACAGAAAAAACGGTTTTTTCGTAAAACTTTCTGAGTGGCATATTAGAGTAAACTACTCACGAAATGGTACGAATCATAAAGAAGCAAGTTCACAGGCGCTCATAAGGCCAGATTTTATTACACTCATAAAATGTTAAGTACAGTTTTTTATGTATCGGTAGTAAATATATTATTTTATAAACAATCTTGGCACAGGATGAGTGCCTTCTAAAACACGGAGAAGCTCGAGATAAACAATTTTTGGTCACCCATCCTGTGAGCGAAAGCTGCTTAACCTCCACGATCGTAAGCCGAGCGCGCTTACCACTACGCCACGGTCTCCTCCCTCCAAAGTACATAAGAACTTGAATCAAACCCACAGAGCGCCAGTCAATAGCTCCACAATCTTGCGATATTAACCACAAAGCTATGTAATTAATTCTCCTTTCTACAAATTCATTGTTCGATTTAGAACTTAATGCCTTTAAGATTATCCTTATTTAAAGGATTTATTCTCTATTACCATAAGGCTGCTATCAGACGCAGAACACATATCTATCATAATATACCATTCCATCCATACTAATATTATAAATGTGAAAGTGTTTTGTTTGTTTGTTTGACCGTCTTTCATGTCAAAATGGAGCAACGGATCGACGTGGTTTTTAGTATGGGGATAGTTTTAGTGCTGAAGAGTGTCATTGGCTACTTTTTATTAAAGGACAATATAACATTCCCGCAGGAAAACGTTGTGTAGTCCACGCGAGCGAAACCGTATAGAATCTACATATTCAACTGCATACCTACAGTTTTTATGTTGACACTCACATAACACGAGAAAAAGGTGTAAGAGCATAATTTAACCGTTTAATGAAAAAAAATGTTTATTCACGATAGCATGCATTCTTGAAGCCGTATATGAATAAAGTATTTGAAAAATGGAAAATGAAGTATTCAGAAAAAATCGACCCGTCTCACAACGAAGTATTTGATGTAAGATTTTAAACTTTCATGGTCAAATTCACTATAACTATTATGAAACACGGGATCCGTGATAATCCAGAATCCGTGATTATGACGCGTGCAACTGCGCCGAAACAAAGTTGTATTTGATGATTATAAATTTTAACAGTAAAGATTTAAACAAGCCAATCAAAACTAGCCGAGTCCTCCCCAATGGCCGTCACATTTTTGGGATTTTCTTTTCGTAGTTCTTTGAAGCGTGTTCCACTATATCGTCTATGATCTGAAGCATGGAACACAAATTTTTAGATAGACGTATTGAGCCCCGATTGAAAGCCCTTAGCTAAAAACAGCAAATTAGTTTTATGGACATTTCATCTAATCTATTAAAAATTAAAGACAGGTCTTTACCGTGTTTCTATGTTTTTTTTTAAATATAATCTAGTCAAATGCGTTTTCTGGGTGTTTGAACGCAGTAGAAAATCTGGACAGTTTTTTAAGTTTTGAATTTATATGATCGAAGGTTTTGAAGGTTAAAATCTCTTTTGATAATTAGTTTATGAAAAAAAGGAAAACAGAGGGATATGCCAAAAAAAGGTCATAGATTTTTTGGAAACAAAAAATACTGCTCTATGTAATGGAATTATCCAGGAAGAAAACAGCAGACTACGTTTGTAAGGAAAACTGCCCTTGTGTTTCCTCTTAATGGACTTATTCAAACATTCAAGGGTCTTAATACTATAGCATTAGTGTGATATCACTTCTATTTTAGTCTAAGATGACGGATTTAGAAGGACCGTTCCGCTTTTACGACAATTTAACTGGGTAGGTTTGTAATTCAGCGAGTCATAAGTTAGTTGGCGCAAGGTCGAAACTATTAAACATGTGTCCGTTTAGTGAAATACTATCACACATTTGATACAGAGTTTTTACACGTTGTATTTTTTTATTGTTACATAGCTAGGATAAAAAACAATGTAAGTATGTATTAAATAGTGACTATTAGGTATTTGAACATTTCATTTATTTTCACTGTTCCAGAGTGCTTTGGCTATGGATATTTCTTGAATAAAAAGAATATTTCTTGCACTGAATTGTATTTATTTTAAACTCAATAATCACACACTCACAAACAAACATCGACCAAGGAAGCGAGAGCGAGAAGAGAAGACCATAGACAGCGAATACTGTTATAGTTTGTACAATAACTATACCACAGATTCTATAAAAAAATAAGCTGTTTCATACAAAAGTACCAGGAAGGACAACATCAGGAAGGACAACATCGACTCAACTGAGATGTATGGAATAGCTGGTTTTTTTCGTATTGATGGACGCTATCATCCCCTAAAATCTTTTTACTAATTAAAATTTAGAAGTTCATGTAAATGTCCTTAATAAAAACACTTTTAAATGTTTTAAGTTCTTAAGTTTTTGAAAATTATTAACTGCTATCATTAGCAGATTTGCGGATTTGAAGATTTGCAAACCGATGGGGCGTAGCTTCTTTGAAGTTTACAAGTGCTGTATCAGTCGAGACCAAACAAATGTTGTTAATTTTCATTTTCATTTGCTTAAAGGTAAAAAAATAACTATTTTATTTTATTTATTTTATTTTATTTTATTATTTTAGGGAAATTTACAGCCAAATAACTTATATAAATATAGTACTATGCACAATCATATGCTAACATAACAATGTTAAAGATATGACAGTGTGTCAATATAACTTATGCAGTATACATATACATACCTACAATTCGTACAATTCACTATATTTAAAGCCTGAGGTTAGAGGTCCAACACAATCACATTTTATCATAAAGGTCATCAGCTGTGCGAATATGAATACTGGATATGTTTTAGGATAAAGATTTAACGTGGGCACATAGGTAAGTTTCTGGTTAAAATATAACGGAAAACATAATGAAAACCCCTTAAAAGAAAATGGTGAATAAATATGAGATTGGTATTTATGTATTATCTCGAATGCGAATATTTTAATCAATATATTTATATGTTTTAGAGCAATAGGTACTGCTAAGCTCGGATCCTTATAGATATCATCATCACCATCATCAGCCATTTAATCTCCCCACTGCTGGGGCACTGGCCCTCCATATGGATGGATAAGGCGACACCCGGGCCCAATGCGGATTGTTGTGTATTAACAACTGCAAATACAGCCGGGACCAACGGCTTAATGTGCCTTCCGAAGCACGGAAGAGCTCAAGTTTTTGGTCACCCATCCCGTGACCGACCATTGCGAAAGTTGCTTAACTTCAGTGATTGCCGGCCGAGCGCGCCAACCACTGCGCCACGGGCTCCTTCTTATCCTACTATCCTATTATCCTACTTTATTTAATTAATCCTACTAATATTATAAATGTAAAAGTTTAGATGTTTGGATGTTTGGATGTTTGTTACTCAATCACGCCAAAACGGCTGAACGGATTTGGCTGAAATTTGGTATACAGATACTTTGTAGCCTGGAGAGGAACATAGGCATTTTATCCCGGAAAAATATCACAATCCCGCAGGATAGCGTCGTGTAGTCCACGCTGGCGAAGCCGCGGGCGGAAAGCTAGTTAATATTATAAATGTGAAAGTTTAAATGTTTGGATGTTTAGATGTTTGGATGTTTGTTACTCAATCACGCCAAAACGGCTGAACAGATTTGGCTGAAATTTGGGACACTGATACTTTGTAGCCTGGAAAGGAACATAGGCTACTTTTTATCCCGGGAAATTGTCACATTCCCGCGGGATAACGTCGTGTAGTCCACGCGGGCGAAGCCGCGGGCGGAATATTATAAATGTGAAAGTTTAGATGTTTGGATGTTTAGATGTTTAGATGTTTAGATGTTTGGATGTTTGGATGTTTGGATGTTTGGATGTTTGGATGTTTGTTACTCAATCACGCCAAAACGGCTGAACAGATTTGGCTGAAATTTGGGACACTGATACTTTGCAGCCTGGAAAGAAACATAGGCTACTTTTTATCCCGGGAAATTGTCACGTCGTGTATACTACGCGGGCGAAGCTGCGGGCGGAAAGCTAGTAGATATAATATAAGCACAATATGCATAATTGTGTTTGTGTAGAATTGCAAATTATAACAGCCTGACACAGAACAAATAAGCTAGTCAAACATTTATCATATAAATATTTGTCGGGTGAAGATCGAACCCACGACCCTGGCACAGTAGATTACCAATGCGCCGTCAGGCTCGTTATGAGGGGATAGGGGGTAAAATCCTAGAAAAAATTACACAAAAAAAAAATAGTAAACATGTTTTAATTAGTTTATTAGAATGACTCGTAAAATAAACGCTATTTTTGCAAATCGTTAATAAAATCGCTGATAATATAGTTTAATAGTATGTTTATATACTATACTACATAACCTAATTCCGCCATCTCCCTTCTTCCATCGGACGACCAGACGTACGAATCAGCGCCACCGTTTTTCGGTGGATATTGCAAAAATAAGAACTAAGCGGTTTGCCTCAAATTTTATCATCCGCACCGCTATTGAATGGAACTCCTTGCCTGAGTCTGTGTTTCCCGATAGGTACAATCTGGGGGCCTTCAAGTCGCGAGTGAATAGGTATCTTCTAGGCAAGTGCGATTCATCCTAGATCGCATCATCGCTTTCCATCAGGCGAGATAGCGGGCAAGCGCTTGCCTATCAACAATAAAAAAAAAAATAGTATGTAAGTATTAAGATGTTGGCTCAGTAAATGCGTCATAATGAAAATAAATTGATTCTAGCTGAAAATTAGACCAGAATTTTGCGATTTTTTTAATCGACAAAATGTTATTATTTTAATTTTTTCACTTAGTCCAGTCCCTTTGTCCCTTTCAAGTATGATGTAATATTTATAAACTTTTTTTCCAAATACTTCGTGGTTTCATTTGTAAGTAGATATTGTAAAAATCTAAATCTAGACTGTCGATTTGCGTTTTTACCCCCTCTTAAGTTCATTATGCAAAGTTTAACGAGCTTTGTACTTTAACTTATGAACTACTAGCCTTCCGCCCGCGGCTTCGCCCGCGTGTACTACACGACGTTATCCCGCGGGAAGGTGATATTTTTCAGGAATAAAAAGTAGCCTATGTCCTTTCTCAGGCTCTAGACTATCTCTGTACCAAAATTCATTTAAATCGGTTCAGTAGTTTAGGCGTGATTGTGTAACACACAGACAGACATTTTCGCATTTATAATATAAGTAAGGATTATTATCAAAATATAAGAAGTCGTATTTAGATTAGAACTAAATGATTGTTGCCGGAAATATTCATTTGTTTATCACGGTGCATGGACGTCCCCTTTTGTATTATTAATTTTGTAAACCCACCTTAACAAATCTATTGTTAAATCTAGTTGAATGAATGAATACCCATAGTGTTTCTGTGTTTTAGTCGGCTAGGCCACGTTCTCGGCAAGGTCATAAAACAGTACAAATAAAAAAACTATTCGTTTTAAATAAGTTGCTTTGTAGATTTTGATTTAACCACGGACAAAATACGACTAGAAACATTGTCTCTAAAAACATAACAATCTTTCTGTCGCAGTCAGGTAAAAATAAAGAAAAAAAACATATTTTATAAATAAAAATACTTTTACAAACACGGTAATGCGCAAGTTTCACCGAGCATTGTGTTCTTGCTATCATAACAGTAACTTTATAGTAGATTTCATTACAAGTGCGGAAAGTCTGTCATTGCAAAGAGTTCCGACAAATGTCTACCCGAGCCGAGGCGCAGCCGAAGGTGAGGGTTGACAGTCGGAACAAGTTGCAATGACGGTTCCGCACGTGTACTGAACAACTATTTTTAATACAGTTGCGAAAAAATTAAGCAATTTAATAAAATAATAAAACACAATAAACTCAACTAACTAATCGTAAAAGAATATAAGCAGAGACTTTTATTTGTTTTCTTCACCCATTCTGGGTTGGCAAAGGAAACTATGATCATACAGCCAAGGCTTCAGTAGATTTTTTTTATTGATATGAAATGAAAATTAAATTAAATGAGATGAAATGAAATGAAACCTAACAAAAGCAATCCGAATCCTACAGGAGCGCCTTTCCTTATTTCTCTCTTTTACCACATCGTTTTCCATTAAAGCACTAATTCCACCATACTAAGTTACCACAATAAAAACCAGAAAAAACTAATTTAGATAATTAAGAAATAAGGTCCCTCATTTTCTTTTCATTTACTTGCACAAACTCCTATAAGCAGATACTATGGTAAATAGTGCACGTCATACCATATTTAGTAATCTGTGGTCATACAGCCAATTTTATGTATTTTTTATATTCATAAATTTAATTTGGCCGATACTTATATTAATTTAATGTATAATTAAAATTACTTTTAAATCTGATATTGAAACAAATTAGTAGCTTCTTTTTAGAAATATTTGCATGAATCATAAAAACTTCTATGATTTTTTTTTTTGTAAAAACTTCGTGGTTGGTTTTTTCTTTTTAATAGACAATATTTTGACAGTTGGGAAAGAAAACGCACGAGTTCGGGAAAGTTAAAGAAAAAGTTCGAGTGTGTAATAGCCCGCATCCCGAACGCTATACGTCCCTGCAATACGCCACTTTTTGAGCAACTGTATTAAAAAATAATTATATTGTACAGCGTTTGTATTTCTAATATTGCCTCATTATTATATCTGCGATTTAGTTCTCGCAAAATCAAAACAACGACTATCAATGAAAAATCTATTAAAATGACACACGACACTACTTACTATCTTTTAAGAAGACATTTTTTTTAAATTCAATTTATGTCATTTTTTTACTGACTGTAACTTTATATTGTATTGTCATCCAGACCAAACTTATATGCAAAATTTCAGCTCAATCGGAAACTGGGAAGTCGGTCAAATTTAGGTTCCAATATTTGACCCGCACGGACATACCTACACTGCAAGTTAAATAAAAGCTTGTAAAATAGTGCAATCTTTCCCAACTAAAGAAATGTAATGGAAGCCAAAATTGCAAATCTGCAGGATGAAAAATTGCAAATCTTAGAAAATGATCAATGCCACTTAAATTATCGTTGTATTTTGAGCTCTCCCATATGTTTGATGTTCCCCTCTCGACATTATGAACGACTAAACAAGAAAGAAACAAAAACAAACCATCAAAAATTATCACGGCCATCTTTCTTAGAAGTTATTCTAAAAATTGTGCTCCTATCTATCCCATCTCCGCCTAAAACACTTGTATCGGGAGCCCTCGTAAAAATTGCAAATCTAAGGAAAAACTACTCCCTCCCCTTGAATTATCGGTTCGTTAGTGAAAGTATAGAAGGTGTCTACGATTTAATGTTATTTCTCCCCAGTGGTAGCATTATCACATGGAAAACATGGGGGATGAAGCCCTTCTGTAGTTTCTTTTATCGCTAATATATTCGACGATATTCAATACTAGGATATTGATCCTTTCATTGTATTGGTTGAGTGGGTAGTGATTCACTTGTTAGCTATAGATTAATTCACCTTATGGCTGCCTATTCATAGACATGTAAAGTAGGAAATATTAACCAATAGGATTGCATAGAATCTCAGAACACGTGATTTTATGCAATCCTATTGGTTACAATTTCTCCGTTTCTCCGCTCCGCCAGCTCGCTCCGCTTCTACGGATAGGCAGCCTTACTCTTTAGTAAAATTGTCACCATATTTTTCGAAAGTGAAGAGCGTTTATCATTAAACGATCAAAAGTAAGAAATACATTCACACAAACATTTAAGACAAATGAGACGACAAAAATAAAATAATGAAAGCGAATCCTTATTCTATCCGATATCCTTCTAATATTATTAATATGAATGTTTGTATGTATGGCCATCCATCAAAAACTTATTTACCGCCTCTGTGATAATATATATATAACAATGA
Organism: Crambus lathoniellus; assembly: GCA_949710035.1. Taxonomy (NCBI): domain Eukaryota; kingdom Metazoa; phylum Arthropoda; class Insecta; order Lepidoptera; family Crambidae; genus Crambus; species Crambus lathoniellus. Next base: position 5,159,792 of record OX453311.1, read on the forward strand.
TGTTTTTAGCATTATTGTGTTCCGGCAGTTAGAGATAAGATAGCCAGTTCGCTTCCATCTTCAGCCTTATCGCCACTTAACATCAGGTGTGATGAAGGCTAAGTGATACCCCGCTGTGGAAAAAAACGGATTTGATTGAAATTTGGCACACAGATAGTATATAGCCCGATATTCCCACGGGAACGGGAACCACGCGGGTGGAGCCGCGGGCAGCCCCTAGTCATTGATAATGTGACAATGGATCTATTTCGAGAAACAGTTACTTGTGCTTCAATATTTCTGTTTTTTATTTATTAAGGGAGCTTACAGAATCATTTACAAAACGTTTTAACAATTATAGTTTTTTTATAAGTTAATAACACGCTTTCAAACTTCTATTAAAGCTAATTATGAAATGAAAAACAAAATAATTGATCGACCACACGGAAATACCAATATAATAATAATATCCTTGTACTTACATCAAAACAAAGAAAAATACTCGCAATGTTATACTGAATATGTCAATCTTGATAAAAGCCAGCTGAGTGAAGCTGACAAATTGCAATTTATTTGTATCAGTAGGTACGAATAATGAACAATTCATAAACGCGTTTTGAACATCTAAACTAAAATATACTTCTTATCAAAAAATGGAAAAACTAGGTCATTTTTACAAGCTTTTTATTAACTTGCCCATGTTACCCATGTTACAGTAATTTCATCTTTAGCGATTGCCAAATACCTGGAAAGGTATTTCTTTCGCGTGTGCGGGTAGTAATATCTCCACATTGATGAAATTAACACTGACTATACAGTGCGTAAGAAGTATTGGATAAATTCGACGCTTCTCGTAACGACTCCGTAGCTCAGTGGTTAGAGCCGTCGCCCGGAAAGCGAAAGGTCGTGGGTTCGAGTCCCATCGGAGCTAGTTGTGAGACGGGTCGATTTTTTCTAAATACTTCATTTTTGTTATCGCTGGCAACACTACGAGTGGCGCCACAGACTACAGACGCGCGTTCCACCTCCCCACTACAACGCGTCTAACTTCGACCATCTGCAAACACGGCTCTTTCTATTCGTCTCTCGACAACCGTGGCGTGAGGACCTGTTCCAACCAAACTGATTACACTATGTCTGTCTGATTCCTTTGATTCTAAATTAATTAATGTTCAATATTAAGAAAGTAAATGTAATGATTAAGATAAATAAATAATCCATATTAATTAGTCCATTCTACAGTTGTTATTGTCTTGATTAAACATATTAATTAGTCCTTTCTACGGTTGTTATTGCGTCTTGAGTAAACATATTATAATAGCTAATACGTGTGTTTGATTTCATCAGAAGTGAAACGCAACTCACAAGTCTCACAACTCACCGAGTACGCCATGCCGCGGGGTCGAAAACGCAGAAGTAGGCATTCAACAACGTCGAGCCGTTCAAGCTCAAGTTCGAGCAGCAGTGACCGATACAGCCGCCATCGACGCCGCCGCAAGGGATCACCAACCGTGAGTCAGAGTGCTATTTTATCTTCAGTGATTCCCGAATTTGACCCGTTAGTGGATGACATTGATATGTGGATTAACGTGCTAGAGGCTAATTCGCGTGCTTTTGGGTGGTCTGATAATATGATTATATACCAGGGGTTGCAAAAATTACGTAATAGTGCGAAAACATGGTTAGATTCTTTACAAAAAAATGAAACAACGTGGACTAGCTGGCGTTGGAGGCAATGGCGTGATAGTTTATCTAATACCTTCCAAACTAAGCGTAATATGTTTTCATTATTGAAACGGTTAATAGAATCAAGGCCATTACCGAATCAATCCCTTTATGAGTTCTATTTTCAGCAAAAGGGCAAAATAGATCGATTGCATTTGAAATTTAAGGATAGTGACATAGTTTCAATTATCGTAGGATCAATTGGTGATTCGAATATTAGTACTGCTGCTGAAGCGGGTAGTTTTTCATGTTGTGATGATTTGGCATCGTTTTTGCACGGTAAAATACATTCCGTACCCGAGAAAAACTTAGTACAAAAAAGTTATTCTTCCACAAAGCCTTTATCGCGCAATTCTTTAACTGTTCAGGGAAATGTGAATAATAGGTCGGACACTAAATCTGAAGCGGCTCAGAGTAGTAGTAATTACGTTCCTAACACAAATTTTTTGTGTTTTCGTTGCGGTGAATTAGGTCATAAGCGGAATAATTGTAACCTGAAGGACAATATACAGTGCAATTCATGTAATAAGAGAGGACATTTAGAGAAGGCTTGCAAATCGAAACCTATATTGAAAAATGAAAGTGACTTGGAAGTTAAACTGATTAGTAAACCTAAGAGTAAACAAAAGTTTTGTAAACAAGTGTTGATTAATAATTTGGAATGCGAAGCATTTTTCGATATGGGTAGCGAATGCTCGTTAATTACAAAAGAACTTATTAGTAAATACAATTTACACACTTTTGACTTAAATGCACACATTAACTTAGTAGGTTTTACTCATGGTACCCACATAACGGTTTCAAAGGCCGTTGCTGTGAGTCTGAAAGTAGATACTGTGGAATTAGTGACCCTTTTGTATGTTATTGATGAGTTAACTGGGTGTGACTTATTGATAGGTCGAAATTTCACGGAGGACAGTAGCATAATGTATACTCGAGTAGGTAATACCTTGACGTTTGAACCAGTTAAGACGGATAAGATATTAAATATCAATAACGTTGATTGCAATCGTAATGAAACTTTGTTGAACTCGATTCTTTCAAAATACCCTCAGTGTTTTTCTGATGATTTGTCCACTCTTGGCAAAACTAGTTGTGTCGAACTAGATATAGAGTTATTGTCAAATAAACCTGTGTCTTTTCGGCCATATAGAATGTCTGAATCTGAGCGACAAAAAGCTCGCGAAATAACAGATGATTTATTGAAAAACGGAATTATAAGACACAGTAATTCGCCTTATGCGAGCCCAGCTTTGTTAGTGGACAAGGCATCAGGGGAGAAGAGGCTATGTATTGACTATCGCCAACTTAATAAAATCACCGTTAAGGAAAAATATCCTATGCCCTTAGTTGAGGATCTGGTTGATCGATTGCAGGGTTGTAAATATTTTACTTCTCTTGATTTAAAAAGTGGATACCATCAAATTCCTTTAAAAGCAGACGCGGTGCCCAAGACTGCATTCATCACACCTGATGGCCATTTTGAATTTTTGAGAATGCCATTTGGGTTATGCAATGGGCCAGCAGTTTTTCAAAGATTGATGAATACTGTCTTGGGTAACCTTCGTTTTGGTAAGGTAATCAATTATATGGATGATTTGCTGATTGGAACAAATACTTTAGAGGAAAACGTTAGTTGCTTAGAAAGTATTTTAGAAATCCTCCAGAAAAATGGTTTAACAATCAATTTAAAAAAATGTACTTTTTTTCAAAATAACGTTACGTTCCTTGGTTATGACATTTCTGGAAGCGGTATTCGACCTAGTTCTAGAAAGCTTAAAGCTATAAACGAGTTTCCTATACCAAAAACTGTTCATCAAGTACGCCAATATTTGGGTTTAATAAATTACTTTCGAAAATTTATTAAAAACTGCGCAATTATATGTAGTCCTCTCACTAAGTTATTAAAAAAGGATGCAATCTGGGAATGGGGTCCTCAACAGGAGCAAGCGTTTTCCAATACTAAGAAGTCCTTAATTGAAAACGCTACACTCAAAATATTTAATCCCAACTTGCCTATTTTTTTATATACTGATGCCAGTCGTGACGGCTTAGGTTGCATAATGGTTCAAGTTACTGAAAGTGGTGAACAGCCAGTACACTTTTATAGTCGTCAAACCACTGTTGATGAAAAAAAATATCACTCTTTTGAACTTGAACTGTTAGCAATCATAGTAGGATTACAAAAGTTCAGACACTACTTAATAGGAGCTCAATTTAAAATAATTACCGATTGTAATGCTGTGAGATACGCGTTACAGAAAAAAGAAATTATTCCACGTATTAGTAGGTGGGTTCTACAAACTCAAGAATTTAATTTTGAGATAGTACATAAACCGGGAACGCAAATGCAACATGTTGATGCGTTGAGTAGAAACCCAATTTTAGATAACAGTCCTATATTTTCCGACGATGTGATGTCTATAACTGAGGGTGACTGGCTTCTATCTGTACAACTTCAGGACACTAATATTTGCTGTATTAGGGATATTCTATTGTCAGGTGAGGCCGAGGCCAATAAATCAATTTTTAACCAGTATGAGTTGCTTGGTAATAAGGTATATCGCAGAACGGAGTATGGAAGGCGATGGCTAGTACCTAAACAATGCATTTGGCAAATCATCAGGGCCAATCATGATGATGTAGGACATTTTGCAGTAGACAAAACTGTAGACAGAATTAGATCAAAATATTGGTTTCCTCATTTAAAGAAAACAGTCGCTAAATACATAAAAAACTGTCTAAATTGCATCTATTACAAGAATATCCACGGTAAAAAACCCGGCAAACTTTTTCCAATCCCAAAATATGCTAGGCCATTTCATACTTTACATTTAGACCATTTGGGTCCTTTCGTAAAGTCTACACAACAGAATTCCTATTTACTAGTAATAGTAGATTCATTTACAAAATTTGTTTTCATCTCTGCAGTCAAAAATACCAAATCTAAAGTTGTTATTAATGAATTAAACAAAATTTTCAAAGTGTTTGGTAATCCTAAGCGCATAATTAGTGATGCTGGCACGGCATTTACTTCTAACGCCTTTAAGACCTTTTGTAACGACAGAAACATAAGGGCACATGTAATAGCCACTGCTGTACCACGTTCGAATGGACAAGTCGAGCGATACAACTTGACAATTTTAGAAGCCTTGCGTAGCATGGGTGCCAATACTGATAATAACAAATGGGATCTAAATATTACAAGCATACAACAGGGTATTAATAGCACGATAAACAAAACCACTGCTGCCATCCCTAGCGAGGTCTTCTTTGGATACCGTATCCGAATGAATAATGATGGGGTTACTGACGATGATATGGCTGAGACTACGGTTGATCTCACAGCCTTAAGAAACAAGGTTGATGAAAACATTCAGAAGAATGCTGAAAAGCAAAAAACTACTTTTGATGCAAAAAGAAAAGAAGCACCACTTTATAAAGTTGGGGACTTGGTAGTAATAAGAATACCAAGCACGTCGAATGAGGGTCAAAGTACAAAGTTAATGCCTCTTTACAAAGGTCCATTTCAGGTCACTGAAGAACTCGGTCATGACAGGTACAGAGTGGCAGACATGCGAGGAGCTGAGAGAAGTTCGAAACGTTACAATGGCGTTGCGTGTGTAGAGAACATGAAACCATGGATCAGAATTTTGGATCCGGATTTGCCAGACGTTATCGAACAATAAGGTAACATGAACAATTCAGTGAAAAAAAAGGTATATTTTCTATAAATCAGTTGTTTAAATAAAACGCACTAAACCATTATCATTTCATTTAATAATATCCTTATGCTTACCTCAGTTTTTGCTAAGCTTAAAGTTAAATAATAAATACATTATACTTATCTAATATGTCTAATCAACAAGATAGTCAAATGCATACGCTTCGAACATTTGCTAGCTGCAGTGAGATATCGGAATGGTACAATAGATAGCGGATATCCGTGGTGAACACCGTTATCATGTACATGGTGATACACAACCGAGATTCAGTTTTAACTCGGTCCAAGCCATTATTTGGTTGAGTTGGTTGGCCGGCGATGGGATAAACGACTCAGCCAAATTCTGATGTCTCGCTCCCCTGAGTAGATGTTCCATAATGAGTATCTTATTGTGTCCGAATTTGATTCTGGATCTCTTTTATGAATGAAAGCGTTATGAATAATTTGTTTTCACTGTTCTCAGCTTTTGCATCAGACTACATCGCTGTTCAGGGACGAACGCGACAGCAGGAACGGCCGGATGTTATCGCTGGCAACACTACGAGTGGCGCCACAGACTACAGACGCGCGTTCCACCTCCCCACTACAACGCGTCTAACTTCGACCATCTGCAAACACGGCTCTTTCTATTCGTCTCTCGACAACCGTGGCGTGAGGACCTGTTCCAACCAAACTGATTACACTATGTCTGTCTGATTCCTTTGATTCTAAATTAATTAATGTTCAATATTAAGAAAGTAAATGTAATGATTAAGATAAATAAATAATCCATATTAATTAGTCCATTCTACAGTTGTTATTGTCTTGATTAAACATATTAATTAGTCCTTTCTACGGTTGTTATTGCGTCTTGAGTAAACATATTATAATAGCTAATACGTGTGTTTGATTTCATTTTCCATTTTTCAGTAATAAAAACTGCATTGTGAATGCAAAAAACTAAAAATTAAAATAAGTTGCCCATGTTAGTTATGCCCGAATACTTGTATACGCTACTTAACTTTGGGAGCGTCTCACACATCGCCCTGTCACTTTAAATGTCAAACGTATGAAAGAGATGCCATGACGTTTGAGACGCTCCCAAAGATGATTAGCGTTTGAAAATTCGGGCGTTAGTATGTTAGTTAGTTAGTGGGGGACGAATCTTGCAAGCATAATTTGACCCACTTCCCAGTGTCCGATGGAGCTGAAATTTTGTATACAGATTTGGTTCAGATGACAATACAATATTTAAGTACAGTCAGCAAAAAAGCTTGTCATAAAAATGAAATTTTTACTAAAAACTTATTATAAGCTTTTTATTAACGATTGCCATGTTAGTTAGCGGGGGACGAATCATGCAAGCTTAATTTGACCCACTTCCCAGAATCCGATGGAGCTGAAATTTTGTATACGGGTTTGGTTTACATGACAACACAATATTTAAGTACAGTCAACAAAAAAACTTGTCACAATAATGAAATTTTTACTAAAACCTTATCATACAAACATGCTCACTTCAGAGTCTAATAAGATAGGAAAATATTTGCATTTCTGAAATGATTTTTATCAATGAAGGAACCGAGCAACGGCTCAATTGTCGAAAAACAGTTTCAAAAATTCTTAAAAACCTTTAAATTTTTTCTAGACAGTTAAAACACAATGGCGTTCTATTCTACCTTGCCGCCATACTTTTTACTCCACCCGTTTCCATCAGGCTTAAACTCATTACATGCAATCAGTGATTTCATTGCTAAGATTCAGCAAGAAATTAGGTGCAATTAAATACAAGCCATACATAAAAGCTTTACTTAAGCCCCGAAGATATGAAACCTTTCCATCAATAGACTTCAGTACATTGCCTTCAAGGAGCTTTACGTAATTTACCTAGTCTTCGCTGGAACTAATGAGCACTAAAGCATAAAATTGTTCATGCACCATTAGGTACTTAGTCTTTGCCTTTCATCGACCCAAGTAATAACATCAGAAGTTTATTATAAAACGATGCACTTCAGATGTATCTTTAAAGATAAAGGATGTAGCTAGGGATATGTTCTCTTTGAACTCTTTTTTTATCCACAACGGGGTATCACTTAGCCTTCATCACACCTGTGCCCGTAGTGTAAGTTTTTATGTCAAAAAACGCAAACTATTTCGATTCCGTATTTATGTCAATTTGTATGAAAACTGTATTAGCGCCTCTAGCGGCGAGTAGCGCGCTTATATAGTTTTCATACAAATTGATATAAATACGGAATCGAAATAGTTTGCGTTTGCTGACATAAAAACTTACACTAGGGGTACTGATGTTAAGTGGTGATAAGACTGAAGGTGGAAGCACACTACTCCCGGAATCCTCAAATCACTGAGGAACTGGCTATCTTATTTCTATCTGTCGATGTGCGCACACAATAATGCTGAAAACATCATTGTTATGGCGTCAGACTTAGATAAGATGGTGGTAGCTTAGCCAAGCGGACTAAGAACAAGTCCTACCACCAACCAAACCGAATACAATATGTACCCTCAATAGGAATCTTAACTGGGATCTATTGGTCTGAAATCGGTTGTGTGAACCACTAGACCACCGAGGCGGTTAAATCTAAGACGGAGAAAATAGAGTAAAATAGGAGACACATAATTAACACTTAATACAAAGATACTCACTTCACGCGGTCATTTAAATAAAACTATCAGTTTATTTCTGCAACAATTTTGCATAAGCATTTGAATTAAGTTTGGAAAACTCTCCACAGCCCCAAACTTTAAGGCCCGTGGTATCACCAACGACCTTGGCCATAGAAAAGTGGCCTAATTTTCCCGCCCGCTACGCGCACAAAAACAGCTTAAACACACGTTTCGTCAAAACTATGTATTATTTTAAAACACTAAATGCTCAGGTTTAAGTTAAACAAGTTAGCAATCTCTTCCTGAAAGAAACGTGAAAATATCACTTGTAGTTTAGAAGCAGTAGCGTATTAGAAGTTGAAAACAGCTTCATTTCAATGGTTTTTTTAATAGTATCTTAAAGACTATGTTTTTTTAAATGCTCAGATTGAAGTTTATATATCAATATTTAATATATATTAATTCTGGATTCATCAGTAGGCTAATTTATGAGTTTTAGGGCCTCAAAAATGATCGTTTCACGACTACATGCACCTTAAAAAATGAAGCTTTAGTTCAATTTCATAGAATAATGTATGGAGCGTGAAGTTTTCCTCTGTGTGGAAACGGAGGGATTTTCAAAAAATGTCCTAGCAAACCTAGGACCACAGAACATGGAAAGTAAGAGAAAAATCTTTCCGTGTTCTGTGCCTAGGACATTTTTCCTCGTAACAATTTAAAATAATAATTTACATCAAATTAATTCAATGGTAGGTATTTCAAAAATGTTGATTCTACAGAACAAAAGAACTTTCTAACCCCAACAAAGTAAAGTAAGATAAAGATATTCTTTTAATTTAATACGACCGTTTCCTGTCCAAGATTTCGAATGCAGTCCAGACGAGTCCTCATTATTCAATTGACCAATTTTGGTGCTTCAACTCTGGTTTATAAGAATGAAGACGGAACGAAGTTTTAGAACTCATTTACATTTTGGAATTGTTTATTCAAAATTAAATTAATAAAGAAGCTAAATAATGTACACCAAAATGTTGTCTAGGAAAAGTAAGAATAAGAATATCTTCATTTGCTAAAACATGGTACTTAAGTAGGTAAGTATACAAAGTTATTTCAATCAATTCAAGTCGCACATGTATGTTTTGCCAATATTTATAGCATGCATATTTTGTAAAAAAAAATATGTAAGTAACACAAATCATTTATCGTCAATTTCCAATATTTCTTTAATGTCATAAAATTATTGCTACCCTGATTATTTATTTAATTTTTTTTAAGTCGCCGCGTTAAATACATGCCGCCAATCATTTACCTTAACCTTAGATCAAAACAATGTACTGTAACTAGCGTCAAAAACGCCCCAGTCTCATGCAGAGTCATCTGACACGGACTCTATTAGTTTTTGCTTATTTATAAAAACCCGAAGCGCTATTAAATCTAGTATAAGTAAACCGTATTTAAACACCATAGATAGATACTACAAAAATATTTTCCAATAATACATCGAATAAATCCTTTACTGTTTACAAAGGAAAGCATAGCTATTTGAAAAAGATGCCATATGAGAAGGCAGTCTCTTCAGGAAATAATAAAAATCTATTTCCTACAGAGATTGCAGTTATGCTAGCTCATACTTGTCTTGGCATTGTACATGTATATATTATATGTACACTTGCGTAGGTATTGTAGCAGTTGGATAAACCTATAGGTATTGTATGTAGCATTCTTGGATAAAGCTAATAGATTTTATGATAGTATTTTGTTATACAATAATGCAATAGAAATACAATTCAATTTGATCTGAGGCAGTGCATTGAAAACAATTTAACGTAAAAAGGAAATGGAAAAACGTAAAAACTTCTTTTAGGAATTACTGTTCTCAAGTCAGAAATGTATTTTTAGTTGTCTTTCTATCTGAGGTGGAACTGTAAAAACTGAGAAATAATCATAGACAATCTTCAAAATCAACTTAGGTAATTTGGGTAACTAAATTTTTTTTTACATTTTATTACAGGAGGGTTATGTTTTACGAGAGTATGTATGTAAAATGTATTGGTGTTTTGCGATCACAGACGACAACATTTCAGAAACATTGTTGTCCATCTTTCGAATGCGTGAAAATTATTTACTGCTATAATTACCAGGTTCTTTATTTTGTATATATTTAAGATAAATTTGTGATGAAAGTCACCTTACATAATAATTAAAGTCACTTTCCAATTTGACGATGTATGAAATATGGCAGGGGAAAAAATAGCCCTTGGCGAGTTTTTTGCCGGTTCTTCTCCTTAATAATCACAAGGCCCGCCGTAGGATTCGCGAACCGATGGCCTAGCTTCTTTGACGTTCACAAGTGGTGTATCAGCACCACTGAAATAATGAATAAATGATTTGAATTATCAATTATTGGACTAGTTCCAAGGGCTACTAAGGTCTACTGGTTTTGTAATGTAGATAAGAGAAGTCTTATCTACATTACAATGAGGAAAAGAGCGAAGCTCTAAATTCAAAGATTAAAAACAAGACTCGCAGCTATTTCTATTCCCATATCTAATTACTAAAGATAGGTTATTGGGTTGGGACTGGCCGTTTTGTCAGTCGGCTCTTGGAAACCACGGCCCAGTGTCGTAGGACACTATTTTAGTTAAATACCATTATTTCGGCACTTACTCCACCCAGAATAGCATAAACACCTACTTAAAATAACCCGTAACCCTGTATATATAAACTATGCACAACGTCCTATTTACCACCACCATGACATCAATATGACGGGAATAATTTTAGGAATTGCCCGCGTTGGTTTTAACGAGCTCAAATGGTTGGTGACCGTACGCATCAAATTGTCGTTTGATGCACGCGTCTCGTATTCGAGCTTTTTAATAACTGGTATTTAGGCTAAGGGATAGGAAGGATAGATTGTCTTGTCATGGCCCGTCATACATGAAATGATCCAGTAGCTTATAATGAGTTGAGTAACGGTCTTAGGTATAGTTTATCATTATTATTATTGAATTTTTATTGATTTGTGTTTATGAACTATTAATTTTATTTTAATAAAAAATATAGTATGGTGCCGGAAATGTTTTTTACTATTTAAGCGCAGTATCTGGAAACTCCAGAACTCCAGTTTAAAAAGTTAATTAACGCGTTCCAGGAGATACTCGTTGGTAGCTGAATACTTCCGTTCGCAATACGAACTCCAAACACTTAAATCAGGTTTTAAGCACTGCAGTTTAAAGTTATACTTTTTTATTCTGGCTGAATTACTTAGATTGAATTACATTCTACATTACAATTGGAAAATGCATCAAATATTCGAAGGGTAATTATAAGGAATAAGTTCCATGTAGGTAAACTAGGTAGCTATATGTTCTAGATAGGTAAATTCTATTCCTACGTATACATTATTGTTCAAAGCTTCAAGAGAAATGTATTCAATTTATATCACGCGTTGCGCTGTGATCGATGGAAACCATATTGACGATCAACTAAATCGATTCGAAGCCATACGACACGGGAAGCGAGAATATTGGTAGCGACCACATTTCTATTGGATTTTATTGATCAATTAGAGGGGCTTGTTTCAATAAACACAAGGCTATTTGTTAAGAATATAAAAAAATAAAGGGAAGCCTTACGTAAAGAGGTCCGTTTCCCGAAACATGTTTATTATTTGTAAATGATGTTGGCTTTTCTCTCTTATTTTTCTTGTCAAGTAAAATATGTCCTTAATGGGTGATTGGAAAAAATTGTTGAACGATTTAAAAGCATTAAATTTTTTAATCTATCCGTATAAACAAAAAATTGACTTTGACTTTGCTAAAGTGCTAGGTGCAGTGTCAGGTAAAAACTTACAGACTACTGACATCCTACGCCTGTCACAGAGACGAGTAATTTGTATTGTGTGACATGCATGATTCTGGTAGCGTGGTGTGTGACTCACAATACAAATGTATAAGAGATACGCTGCGACCGCGACTGGAGTATGATACCAGTACCTAATTGTCTCATTGTCCGTGTGTAAGTGTCGTAATGTAAGACCGGCCTCTTGATTTTCCAACTTGAATATTTATCGTGATCGCTGTTAGTTTGAAAGATGTTGTATATTAACCATTGCTGCAGTAATAGGTACCAATATTTTTATCAACAGCTTTCAACAACAAATGTTGAGTTGAACTCTAACTCAACATCTATCGCCATTGCTTTTGGACAATTAGCTTATAGTTTGCGGTGAGAACAAAAGTACGAGGTCGTGGAGTGGGTCTCCTTTAGTTTTGCTCTAAATGTGGCTTGCCTTTAAGTTTAAGTAAGCTACTACCTGTCATTGTTACGTTAAGAACTAGTACTACTCCGAAAAGCAGCCGCTATGAACTGTTATGAAAATATTTGGTCCATTCAACAACTTCTTCAAATATCTGTGTCTTGTCTGAATAATCTGCTATAGTTTCACATGACAAAACCAAAACTTGTTTAAAGTAGATTACACGCGAAAGGAATTCGCGGGCATCAACTAGTGAAGCTGTTGAGCTTTATGCGCTGTTGACTGAACTTGCTCAGAACTAAAAGTAGTTAATTTTTTAACATGCTTAATAATGACCTGATTAAGCAAAAGCGTTCATTTTCCGCTCCACTTTATTAATAAGATTATATTAGGTCACAAGCCTACGGGAAGCCATAAGCTCGGAAGGCGCTGAATTTAAGTAAAATCAAGTTATGATGTTTATAACAAGGTTCATTAAATGGAGGCTTGTAAGTAAAGTTAAGTTTAATAAGGTAATTTAACTTGTTTGTTAACCTTATTATTTATTTAGATATAGTTAGTTCCTTATAAATACTAATAAAAAGCGTATTTGCGAGCATTTTCTCGTAATAGTATGAGGAATGTCTTTTAAGAAACCCTTAACGCAGTGGTTCTATCGTTGAGGTCAAGCAACTCTCGCAATGGTCGGTCACAGGATGGGTGACCAAAATATTGTTATCTCGAGCTTCTTCATGTCTCTAAAGCCATTTTAAGCCATTGGTTTCGGCTGCGTTTGTTGTTATTATTATCCATCGATCCGCTTTGGACCCGGTTGATGGCCGATTCTCCTTATCCATCAATCAGAAAGGCCTGTGCCCTAACAATGAGGGTATTAAATGGCTGATGATGTAGTTGAAGAAGAAAAAGCGAGCTATGTTAAGAACTTCGCAAGTAGTAAGAAGCGAACCCTGCGGAAAAAAGCGTGACTGTTTTGTATGTATAAATCCTAAACAGTCAAAAAGCAGTTTTAATGTCATGTTGGTTATAAATATTGGATTAAAGGATAATTTACATTATACTCTAAATGACAGGAATATGTAACCTTTCAGTTATACATTACTCGATAGTACATTGTTATGCACTTAACCAAAAAGTTAAAAACGTTTTAAGTTGGCTAGTGGTGTGATACCCTGACTTTCCTCTATGACGCATCAACGCGTTTGTCGTAAAGCGTAGTCAAATTATTTTTGCATTTAATAGCCCAACCCTTTATGAAGTTTATTTGATAATGAGGGCTATTTAATATATAAATACGTATCTTTAGCCCAAAAGTTCATGCCAGTAGTAATGAATAAACATGTTCAATATCTCATGGACCCTAGCCCCTAGACTATAGGAAAGAAGTTGGAATTATGTAACTACATTCTATTGATGATATCAATCTGGTATACACTTTGATTAGTTACTGTGGGTGGTTTATTAACACTAATTCTAATGGTGGTTAAGAGGAGTCTTTAACCCTTTAACTGCCGAGTTAGATTGAACTGACATTCTTCATTGTGGTTATATTGATTGACCATGGTTTGTGATTTTCCTCGAAAGTTTTTATCGGTTTCACACGACTAAATTAGACTAAACAAATACAAGTTATCAGAAAAAAGCTTTTGTTATTAATTTTGTATTCAACTTAAACAAAACTTCTAATCTTAAATTAAATCTTTGTTGTTATTAAATTGTTATATTCACAAAACTTTTATCTGTCAAAAATCTAATCCATATTATATTTATATTGAAAGAATCGTAACTTTTTAGTATTTTAATCATAAGTAATTATGAAACTAAATATTGATTATTTCACTATATAAATTAACACACATAGAAATCCCACTTTAATAAATTTAATCATTAAAGTGTAGAGAGAAGTTAATAAATTATCCGAAAATCTTAATTCAAAAGAAGGAAAACATAAAATTAAATAAACAAATTAGGGACTCACCTTTCAACGTCACCACCAATAAAAACAAAACAAAAAAAATCAGAGACATAATTAACATTTACCAATGTTGACGAATAAATTACGAAAAACGGAACACAGAAATAAAGAAAAACAAATTCCACGCGCCAACTGGAAATTTCAGCGATGACACATCCTACTTTCGCGCCTTTTTCATTTAAATTTGGAATTCAGAAAGAGCGAGCGTTCCGAAACGCGTTGTAATTGATTTGAGCCGTGTTTGTTTTTTTTTTCTACAAAGCGTTCGCGGCCATGCAACTCGAGCGTTGCTGTCGCCAGTCGTTCAGAAACTGTATGCTCATAACGGCCGGTACTTGTAAACATCACGCTTATTTTTAGAGGGCCTAAGGGCGTTTGTGCACTACACTGAATTTTACCGATCCGGAAAAAAACGGATGCTTGTATTTAATTAATTTAATCATTTATAATAGTAATAATTTATTTATTTTGTGTAGTTTCAATGTTTCTAACCCTAAACTACACGAAATAAATAAATTCTATTATTTATAATAATTAATTATTGAAATACAAGCATCCGTTTTTTTCCGGATCAGTAAAATTCAGTGTAGTGCACAAACGCCCTAATAATGGTATGGAATTTCATTCTTTATGCCGCTGCAGAGTTACGTCGTGCTTTCAAATACCATAATAGCCGTTTAATGAGGGCAATAGTTAGAAGTTGCTGTTATTGCAATTTATTAACTTTGAAAATTCAAAGAAGTGCTTTGTTAAAATCAACGACAGCCTTATTATGAATTGATTGTTAACTTTCACACATCTTAGACTTCTGCACGAACTGTTTATTTAAATAAAACACTTTTTTATGGAATATAGGTAAAGCACTTTATTTACACATTTGATTTAACCATACCAAACCAAATATTCCGTAAAAAGTGTTTTAATTAAAATTTTGACAGTTAAAGTTATTTAATATGTCGCTTTAAGGCGCCGATTCCCGAAAATAGGGTATTTGAAATTATAGATTACTCACAAACCACAAGTACTTACTCAAAATTTGGAAAAAATAAATGTTATTTTACAGTCTTTTATCTAGTGCTTCCGGTCGTTTTTTTTCGATTGGTGATATTTTACTGTGTCAAATAAAACCCCAAACATCCGTCTAATCGTAATCCAAATATCCTATTACTTGCAGTATACTTGGTTTTAGTTAATGAAAAACATATGAAAATAATTGTCTTTGAATAGCCGAGGGAATGCGGCCGTCATATTTTTTTTATTTTTATTATTTAATTTTTAATTGAATTTTAAGTGATTTTCGATTCGCGGGGCGCTTGCAAGTTCACAGTTCACTGCCGGCTGCCGCTGGGTAAGCGCGAAGAAAATCGAGCGCGGCCGAGCAAGCGTTAGCGTGCCTATTTCGGTCGGGAATCCTCGCCTTAAATATGTGTTAAATAAATTGCATACCGATACTTTATATGAAAAATAAATTAATTTTGTCTAAACTACAAATTTCAAAATGCAGATTGCTTATAATCGAAGTTTTAAAAATAAAATACGTTTTTAAGAGAGTTCTTGTTTTTTAAGTGGTCGTTTGGAGAATTTATTATGGAAATTCATAATAATGGTGTTGCATTGTGCTTTATCTATTCTACTTAATTTTCATTCTCCTTTTAATGCGATGATTTTTAAAATCTTCTTTTCTCGCCAACCCTTTTGATAATTTTAAGGGCTGGATACCGTTAGGTGTAACGTGTACTGGGACATTTCGCAGCACATCGCTCGCTCGCTTATTTTACTACTTATTTAATATATTTTATCTACACTCATGTGTAGACTCTCACTATCTGTAGACTTATATTCGAATTATGAACTCATGCCTGAACGTATATTGATACAATTTATGCCATAGTCAACTTTAAAAAATAAAAGTGTTTTATAATGGTCATTATGATACAACCGGATACAGCTTTCCATGAAGCTCGACTTAATACTGAGGTAACTGGAGAGTGCAGTACGAACAGTTTTTTGAATACCACAAATAACACAGTGGCTGTCTTCCGTCTCACCTACACTTTAAAAAAATACGTATGGTCATATGAGACAGCTGACAGCCACTACATACATAAATGTCAAATTTGCTGGCGACACTTTTTTATTCAGGGTGAGAGCTCCAGTTACCTCAGAGCATGAAGTTTGACTTAATACTCTGAGGTAACTGGAGCTCTCACCCTGAATAAAAAAGTGTCGCCAGCAAATTTGACATTTATGTATGTAGTGGCTGTCAGCTGTCTCATATGACCATACGTATTTTTTTAAAGTGTAGGTGAGACGGAAGACAGCCACTGTGTTATTTGTGGTATTCAAAAAATTGTTCGTACTGCACTCTCCAGTTACCTCAGTATTTAGTCTAAGCTTTTTGCCTCAGAGTATTAAGTCAAACTTCATGCAGCTTTCACTCATTATAAAACACTTGTTTTTCTTAATTTTACAATCTCCATGGCAACCGTAGGATTTACCGGCCCTGACTTCCAACTCTTTCAAGCCCTTCTTTAGCCAGCAACAATAAGAAACTTTTTAAAATTTGAATTTTGAATTTAGAAGGTATAGACCGTATAGATTGGTATAGACACAGTAAATATATTATGCTACTATATAAACTGTGGTATAGACTCCTATCAGTGGGGTTTGGCGCCAATCCACATTTTATAATTAATATTTTTTTGCTTAATTTTGAAATATATGATAAATGTAATGAGTGTAGATAAAGTAGTGTATGGGCGTTTGTGCACTTACACTGAATTTTACCGATCCGGAAAAAAACGGATGCTTGTATTTTAATAATTAATCATTTATAATAGTAATAATTAATTTATTTCGTGTAGTTTCAATGTTTCGAACCCTAAACTACACGAAATAAATAAATTCTATTATTTATAATAATTAATTATTAAAATACAAGCATCCGTTTTTTTCCGGATCGGTAAAATTCAGTGTAGTGCACAAACGCCCTATGAGACTGCACATAACTCGGTATTAAAACACTCGTGGAATACTATTAAAAAACTCGCCAAGGCTCGTTTTTTAAACTCCCACTCGTGTTTTAATACCCCTACTTATGTGACAGTCACATAAACTACTATTATTGATTTATTATAACACATAAAACAAACACATTTTATATCTATAAAACTACAGTTTTGCGCATTGCAATGCAAATAGTGCTGTTTAGGCTTATTAGAAAAGGATTACTTTATTTCCTAGTTTCGATCAAAGGCGTGGAGCTTTTTTATCATAAGAATAGCCGCGAAAAAAACTAGACATTTCTAGGAATTAGGAATAACTTATTGAAGAATTATTATAAACAAGAAAATTGAAATTAACTTTTAGGTTTGGGGTATAAAAGTACAGTAAGTAGCAATTTATTGCCACTAACTCAAATAAATACTTTTGCCATTTAAATGCGTATAAAATATTTAAAAAATTACGAACTCGAAACAAAACATAGCATCGCATAGCTTCTACCTCACTAGACAGTGAACCTTCTTAGCAGTGAAAATGCAACATGTTTTGTCCCCCCTCAGATAAATCGCGTCTTGTTACTGCAAAGAAGAGCATTAAAAAGGGCATTACGAAAAGGGTTGGGAAAGCCTAATCGTCCGTTTGAAATATGCGTAATGGATTAATCGCGATGAAATTTTAATGGCTGTTCAAGTAAACAATACGCTTTAGAGTGCAGACTTCTCAGAAATTTTCATATTTTACGGGAAAGAACTTGAAAGGATGTAAAAACAAAGTTGTTTTATTAATCTTTGCTTTAATATTATTTACTTTCAATTTTAAACGATTCAAAAATGTTTCATTATGAAAAAAATATATATTGTAATTTTTTTTCTATTACTATTGCATATTATAAGCAGCTTTACCCTCGTGGACTACACGACACGTTATCCCGCGGGTATGAAATTTTTCCGAAATCTTTAGTGGTACAGTCGAGTTCAATAATATCTGTGCACTTTTGAACTTTGTCGTAGTAATTATTGTGACAATTTGTACAGAAACTCAAAGACGATGTCAAAAAACTTAATGCGACAAAGTCCAAAAATGGACAGATATTATTGAACTCGACTGTACCTACCTATTTGAGATACCAACCATATCATGCCGAGACCCGAGACGTTGCTCCATTTTGACGTGAAAGACGGGCAAACAAGCACACTTTCACATTTATTATTATGATTATTGGCCTTCCGCCCGCGGCTTCGCCCGCGTGAAGTACGAACTACACGAAGGTTATCCCACAGGAATGTGATATTTTTCCGGGATAAAAAGTAGGTAGCTTTTGGCACTCTTCAGCTTTCAAACTATTCCCATACCTACCTACCAAAAAACTCGTCGATTTGTATCTCCGTTTTGACGAAAAAGACGGACAAACACACAAACACACTTTCACATATTTTATAATACTAGTATAACATTTATATTAGTATGGAGTATGGATAAAATGCTTTGGTATTTCGTATTTCCTGTCCATGTGTCACAATTTCCGTGAATGGAGTAGGTACCATTCACTAAAATAGTTTTGACTCATTAACGTTTCTTTGTACAACAAAGTTACGTTTTGTTTTTGTTTCATATCAATACCACTTTTATAGTATTTGGTGTTTTTTACTTTTCTGTACTAGCCGAGTACCTACTAGAATAATTAAAGGAAAGTTTTGTTTTTTTGTACGTTTGTTTGTAATGGATAAACTCAAAAACTACTAGACCGATTTTAAAAATTCTTTCATCTTTAGAAATCTACATTCTTCCGTAGTGACATAGGCTATATTTTATCTCGATATTCCCACGGGAACTGGTACTACGAAGGTACCGCGGTGAGCCCATAGTTTATGTATTTAAGAAAACAAGAGAGGATCAGTTGTAATACGAAAACCATTCTAATTATTATGGCGATAGGCGTCTGACAATGACAATATGTAGAGCTTGAAGTTGACAAATCTGCATGTGCATATTTTATTTTACTATATTTATGGTATATAATTTTGGGCAAATATACAAGGAAGTTAAAATAACTACATCATCCGGTAGATATATCTATCCAATCCGCCCCAATTCACGACGTCATTAGGCAACCCTACGCCAAAAATAGATATAAAAGAAGAAACTTATTATCGTCAAATAAGAGCGGCTTTCAATGCGGTATTGCCGCAGTTTTCTTAGTAAACATTGCTTACAGCCGGAGAGTAATTATCTCAGTTCCATTCGAGAATAACATTGTAAAGGGCGGTACAGCGGATAATTTCACGAAATGAAGCGGACCTTTTGGGGTGGAGAAACAATTTTCCCTTTTAGTAGACTATTTGGGCCACCTAACGTAATTGGAGGTAGGCTTGCAACGACTTCTAAACATTTGTTCGATAATTTGTTGTATCGCCATTATTAGTAATGGCTTAGTATATTGTCTGTTATGTATACGGCTGATATTTTTTTGTGTAATGAAAAAGAGACTATTAGCAATTGACGTTGTGCTTGTCGTGTTGCATTGATCTACACGTACCTATTTTCTTAAAGGAAGACCAACAGCCAATCTTATAAAAAAATATAAATACAATAGACACCAGAAGGCCAATTACAGGTCCTCACTAATTGCATGCTATTTGCTTTGACTGATCACTAAAGCATCTTTTATGAATTTTGGAACAGAGATGGATTAGACTTCAAAATCAAAATCAAAATCATTTTTCCTATACTTACAAAAATTGCATTGTAAATGCATAAAAAATAATATAAAATCTCAATATGGCTGTTTCATCTTAATCGATTGTTAAACATTTGTAAAAATGTTTCTTTCGGATGCGAGGGTTTCCTCACATTGATGAAGCAACGCTGGCCTACAGCGTAACAAGTGATAGCAAAATTCGACGAGTCGTGTAAGCCTTTCGGTAGCTTAGTTGGTCAGAGCATCGGGCAGGATTCCCGGAGGCGCGGGTTCGAATCCCGCCTGAAAGCTACTTATAGGGCTCGTGGTTTTTTACTATCACATTTTTCCTATACTCAAAATCATTTATTCATTTTAGGCTGATACAGCACTTGTGAACGTCAATGAAGCTACGCTATCGGTTCGCAAATCCTACGGCGGCGGGAGGCCTTGTAACGAGAAGAACGAAGAAACTCGCCAAGGGCTATTTTTTTCTCCCTGTCATATTTCATACAGAGTCGTCAAATTGAAAAGTGACTTTAACATATTGCCTTATTGTTGATCGAAGCATATCGCGCGGAAATAATCTCTACGTAGCGCTATAACCGAATTACACGTGGACAAAGTCGCAGGCAGCCAGTGTAGTCTTTAATAGTCATAGTAATTATAGTAAATGTTTTTTTAAAGAAACTTTTTCTTTTATTGTCTTTTGTACACACAATTGACGTCCGAGTTTATTTTTTAGTCCAAACCTTTGCAAGTTTATTTTGAATTATTTTTAGTTTTTTGTATCCACACTGCAATTTCGAGTTCGAGTCCCATCGGAGCTAGTTGTGAAACGGGTAAATTTTTCCTAATAAGTACTTCATCTTTAACAATAAGTTTATTTTGTACCAGTTCCAAGACAGAATTTTATCAACCTCTTTGTCAAAGAAAACGTCAACAATTATGTCAACAATTATCTTGTATGCGTAATAACTGGAAAATATGATTACTTTCCTTAATGTCAGCCTCGCACGTCTAACGTTGTTAAGAAAATGGCGCATACACACAGAGTATTTAATCAAGTAAATTCTCAAAAACTTCCATCGGCCTTTGATATGTTTTGATTGACGTTGGCTGCTGGCGTAGGTCACTGCCATGTATCGTAATGATTGAGCTCTTATTGATAAAAGATAGTCTGTTCTAGTATACACAATGACCGATGCAAGATGTTATCATGTAATGATTTGTCGATCTATTTATCTATCTAAATAAATAAATAAATAAAAAATGATTTATTTATTTAACACAAGTTCATTGGATTTTGATAAAACCGTAATAAAAAGTTGTCTACCAGAAAGAAATTCCTGTCTATATACAAGTTAGGATTTAATAGCGAAACTGTTGAAATAAGATTTTAAACTTCATGGTCTCTTTCACTATAACTATTACGAAAAACCGGGATTTTTACTAGATAGTAGATAACGCCTCACGAACTAAAACAAAAGTCAAATATGACACCGGCAGACTTTTTTCAAACGGAGAAAAAGGTTACGATTTTGCTAAGGAGCTCCGGACAGTCAGTCCAGTTTATTTCGAGCGATCTTTAAAAGAAAGCAGACGTCAGCAATGTTTCTTCGTAAAAAAGCGGTAAGAGAGGAAAAGCTACGTTGCTCATAAACTTCATGATATACGATATACGAAACGCATATGCATGATATACGAAACTTTCCGGAAAGGAAACAAACGAATTTTCTTTGAACTTTCTCGATAGTATCAAAATAAATGTCATGATTGGAGTTCCAAATTTGGGAAGCTTATTCAAGGTGACTCCGAACAAAGTCACAATTATGTCCGAGTCACGAACGAGTCCCATCGGAGCTGGTTGTGAGACGGGTCGATTTTTTCTAAATATTTCATTTTCCATTTTTCATAGTCACAATATATTATTTTTACAGTTTTCATATTTCTAAATGGCTAAGACGATCGAATCACAAATCCGAGGGCCTTAATTTTGGTAAAATCTCATTCGCAGCGAATAGAACCTGAAAGAGATATAGACATTGTTCGTGTTATTGCTCCAGGAATCAATTTAGTTGGTACACTCTCTGATTAAATTTTAAATGTCAGCTTTGAAACTAATATCTGCCGACATCTGCTGGTTACAGCGGATTACTATCGCCGTAATATGCTATTGGCGCTTGTAGCTTTATTATGAAAGTTGTCTGTCCCTTGTAGTGGAGGTTGTTATAGGATTGTACAAGCAGCGAAATTGCCGGGTGACCACTCACGACCTTGTACACGATACATTTTATTTATACATTTTTAAACAAGACATGGGCAAAAATTACAAAAATTCAGGAGGAGTGAGTGTTTTTTTAACTGGAAACTATATAAATTATTCAAGTGGGTTCACACCTATGAATCACGAACTGACAATGGTAATTTATTGTAAGGTTTTCTTATGATTTTATTGTTTACTAGCTTTCCGCCCGCGGCTTCGCCTGAGTGGACTACACGACGTTATCCCGCGGGAATGTGAAATTTCTCCGGGATAAAAAGTAGCCTATGTTCCTTTCCAGGCTACAAAGTATCTGTGTACCAAATTTCAGCCAAACCCTTTCTGCCGTTTTGGCGTGATTGAGTAACAAACATTCAAACATCCAAACATCTAAACATCCACACATCCAAACATCCAAACATCTAAACATCCAAACATCTAAACTTTAGGATTTACTTTTGTTTTCTTAATATCGAAGTCAGGAAAAGTAATTTAACCTCAAGAAGTAGTAAACGATTATAGAGTAGAAATAGTTAATTGAGGTCTTAAGACACTTAAGTGGTTTTTTCCAAAATTAAAATGTTTTAGTATTCAAAATCGGAATTTGAAATCATGACCACGAAAAAAATATATTTTTGTTCTGATTAGGAAGTGAAGGTACTCTTCCGTAGCGTGGTTGAAATGGAGTGCGAGCTGTGCAAGCAAAATTCGCCGTAAAGTGGTCGAACGGTAACCTCATCAATTGTACTATTGTACATGTTTCGGTGTCCCCCAGGGTTATTGCTTGGGGACTAATGTTCATTTCACTTGTGACGTTGTCTTTGATTATAGTTATTGAACAAAAGGAGTGGAAGGACATAGAATGAACGAGATTTCGGTGTTTGTGTTACCAAGCTTGATGATAGTGGAAAGTTACATGAACTTCATAGAAGACGGTTTTCAAATTCTGATTTTAGTAAACAATGATTTTAGAATCAGCTATTACTACTGTATTGTGGCTTAATTTAAAACGTTATCTTAAATAATAAGGATCTCTATCTTAATATCATAACCAGCCCTTTTCAAATTCTTAATTGCCTTAGGCCATAATATGCCTCCCTAAGAGATAGAATAGCGATGATGTACAATAAGTAGGTACTTCCTTTTAGTCAGCATTTGTCAAGCTCTGCGGCATTGCAAAGAAGTTCAATTCCACCTAGATTTTACAAGACTATTTATTCTTAAGGCTAACAGCTACTTAGATTACGCAATCACTGATTACCATCCAATAGTGTCGACATTTAGTGCTGATCACATATTATATCTTTGCATAAATATTTATTTATGTAAAGCCTGATGCAATCAGCTAAGTTTTTGTCCACTTATGGGCTGCTTACGAGAATAGTAGAGTAGGTAGATATCAAGTGTTTGTGTTACGTGGAAGCCATATTTATTTAGCTTCAAATATGTCTGCATTTATGTAAAGAAAAAGCGAGACTTGTTAAGTAAGAAATAATTACTGCCATGGGTAATAATCTCAATTTAAATAGTTGGGAGGTTTTTAATGAGCTTTTTAACGTGTGATGGGGTGAAATTGGAGCTGTACTTGAAAAAAAAGAGCATCTATTTTCACAGTAGAAAAGAAGCGTGAAGAAAAAACTTTTTCACTTCTCATGCTCGTAAAGTTCGTGTTTATGTTGGGTATAGGCGGCATAAAATCGCTTTTTATGCTCTAGTGCATAAAGTAAAATCTTCGTCTAAGTCTCAGACTTTAAGACAAAGGTCGTCAGGTAAACAGTCACACACGCAATTAAACTTCGTTAAATAAACTTTATTAATACCTAACGTATTTCATTCTGTTTCTTAAATTTTGAACATAATCCAAGTTAAATTATTAAATTAATAAAACAAGGCAAAATTAATGAGTTTTCTAAGGAATAAATATTTCAAGAGTATTATGGACTACGATCTATGCTAAAGTCACTGTGCTGCCTTGGTGCTGCCAATGCCCGTATAAAAAAAAGAAAAAGAAAGTCTTCCCGCCAATAAGGCGAAGTCTTTATTTTTTCTTTTTTGCAATATTGTTATTTATTTTCCTCACACTCAAAGTGAAAAGCAGAGTGTATAACTCGTACATAAAACCCATTTTACCCTCGAATTGACTATCCACCCTCGCCTACGGCTCGGATGGATATATACTTCTCGGGTAAAATGGAACCTTTTATGCACTTGTTGTACAATCTACTATTGATTAAAACTCATTGCTAATAGACGGGACATTTATATGACCTCTTCATATAGGCTGGGAGCTAACTCCAGACGGAATCGTGTTGATCAAAATCACGCCAATCGAGCAGTGGTCGAATACCGAACTCAATGAAATCGAAACCCGCCGATAACCACTGACGCCATTCGTATTTAGTGACACTTATGCAGCGAAAACATTATGTCAAAACATGAGGTTTTGGTTTGAAAAAATATTAGTTTAAAGTATTTCTATATATAGAGTAGCTTTTGATTTCATAATTCTTCTTATATCAAGACTTTATGCGTACAACGAAAAGCTATAATATCCCAACATTGTCTTACTACACTGTTTACCTAACTCGGATTTCAAAGGGAATCTCATAAACCAGTCATGACTCGCCCATAACTTTTAAAGTAAAGCAATGTCCAATTCAAGCAATAACCAAAGGTCAAACAATTTAGATTCAAACTAAGTTTTACAGTTCAGTATATAGACATAGCGATCCTTAATGATGAGAGTGGTCGGTTGGTCGACAAAGTTTGAGGATCTCTGGTCTAAGTACTGGTATAGTTCGAAGCTTGGGACATATAATTGCTGTTCGCATCATGTTTAACTCCTGCCACTTAATTAAACCCATTCCCTGTACTTAACATTTGAGAAACCATGTATTCAAACAAATAATATTACACGGAAAGTTAGGAATGTTATGATACTACAGATATAATTAGGTATAAACCACCCCACCTATACTATACCACAAACTTTACCTATAGTTCAGGGGATATTTTGGACATTTTAAACGAGACCATCTGGTCTCGTTTAAAATGTCCATAATATTTTTCATAAGATGTTATAGGTAAATGGAAATAGATCATCATCATAATTGAAAACATAGAATTACAATTTAGACTCCATAATTTGATGCAAGATATAATACAACAAGTAAGTATATTGTGTTTGATACATGTTGTATTTCTTTACTTTGCTGTTATTCTTATTATTATTGCCGCCTATTTTTCTCTTACCGACATCCTTTACGGTTGACTGTTAGAGAATGCTCACTAGCATTAAGTCCGCCATTTGTAACTTTTGCAATAAAGGTTATATAAATCCTACTAATATTATAAATGTGAAAGTTTAGATGTTTGTATGTTTGGATGTGTGTTACTCAATCACGCCAAAACGGCTGAACGGATTTGGCTGAAATTTGGGACATTGATACTTTGTAGCCTGGAGAGGAACATAGGCTACTTTTTATCCCGGAAAAGTGTCACATTCCCGCGGGATAACGTCATGTAGTCCACGCGGGCGAAGCCGCGGGCGGAAAGCTAGTAAGTAAATAAAAATAAATAAACAAGGGAACGATTTTTCTTTCAAAAAGGAACAAAAAAAATTCGCTCTAAATTCCCTAATGAGGTGTTATACCGCTTGCAACAGGCGTCAGCATTGATTGATGAATGCGTGCAAAATGCAAAAACTTGCATCTCCCAAAGGTCAGTGCGCCGGTGAAACACCAAATAGCTTTTAGATTAAAAGCGGTGTGCCACTATGACGAACATGACTGACCCTTGGGGACATGGACATAGGACTTGGAAATCCGTCAGAGAGAACACTTATTTATTTAATCTGTGTTACTGAGTATGATGATAACGCATCTGTTAAACTGCGCCTGAGGTCATTGGTTAGTATTCCACTATTGATATTAAGGTGATGAATTTTCTTATCTGTTATCGCTGTTATTTA
The DNA here is from genome assembly GCA_949710035.1 of Crambus lathoniellus. Classification (NCBI taxonomy): domain Eukaryota; kingdom Metazoa; phylum Arthropoda; class Insecta; order Lepidoptera; family Crambidae; genus Crambus; species Crambus lathoniellus. The sequence continues at coordinate 5,185,973 of OX453311.1, forward strand.
TTTAATTATTTCTAACACACTATTACACTGACAGATTATGGCCATTTGAGTGTTTATTTGTAATTACTTTGCTGATATTTGTAAAACAAGTGGTAAAACTACTTTTCTTGGAAACAAATGAATACTTGGTGATCATTTCTTATTTTAATTTATTTCTGCAATTATATTATGATGCGATTTGCGTTCCATACATTAAATATGTGGAACGCGACAAATAAAATATAATGAAATGAAATTAAAAAAAATGTTTATCGCAACACATGTGCAAGAACTTTAAAATATAAATGCAATCGGTTTGAACTGTCCAACTATTTGTTGTTTGCATAAAGTACTTCTTTTATACTTGCAAACAATGAACTGTACAGTCAAAAGGGTATTTTGCTCTGTACTCTTTCCATAGCCTGCCTGTGAGTGCCCATGGCCCATGGGAGTGACACAATGACTATTGATAAAGCTCACCAATGAGTTTTTGTATTGATTGCCATTCAGATACACGCTTGTGGTTTTTGGAAAGTGCAACGTCAGCGTCACTGCTATTGTTATCGCTCGATTGCACTTTATTTGTAGTGCAACATACAAGTACTCTACCAACTGTTGTTTTTTTTTATAGATAACAACCTTTCTAGACATAATATTACTAAAACATTCAAATATGATAAAATTAAAAAGAAACAAAATCATCATCCTTAGCCGTACGAACGCCCAGTGCTGGGCATAGGCTTCCCCTAAAGATAAATTGATAAAACCCTTAAAAATTACAGGTTTTTAACTTGAGTTTCTATTGGAGTTCAGAGATCGAAAAAGTCGTTTTTAGTTATTAACTGTTGATTGTACAAATATTGTACGGCTATTACCTTCTGTTTATAAGTACGAGAAGCATATTCAACAAAATTGCCTCAATAATAGAACCACAGACATCTCAAATCTAGTTATTATTAGCGAGCAAACTGAACGCAGATTGTCCCTTAAGGGGGACGAACAGATGGTCGGCTCTTATTACCACCTCTGGGCCAAGTTGGGACGTCCCGAATTGCCAATCAATAAGTTTCTGGTAATATGACTTTTATGGGAGTGCAAGTGCGGTGCCTGTTATGATAGGATGCCTTGGTCTATATTCGGATTTTAATATGAGTCGCGCAATATGGAAAAACGAGTAAGTACCTAAAGGACAAGTAATGATAATTGTAGTTTAGCATGAATATGGTAAAATGGGTAAAATAATACGATATTTAATTATGATTAACCGCCTCTGTGGTCTAGTGGTTCACACCGCCCGCCGCCGCCGGTTTCAGACCCAGAGGTCCCGGGTTCGATTCCCCAGTGGGGGTACATGTTGTATTCAATTTGGTTGGTGGTAGAGAGGGCTTGTTTTAGTCCACCTGGCTAGCTACCATCTTATCTAAGTCTGACGCCATAACAATGATGTTTTCAGCATTATTCTGTTCCTGTAGTAATAGAGATAAGACAGCCAGTTTCTTAGTAATTAAGGATTCCGGGAGTAGTGCGCTTCCACCTTCAACCTTATCAGCTGCACTTAGCATCGGGTGTGATGAAGGCTAAGTGCATCCCCGTTGTATTGCGGATAACGTCCCATCTATATATTTATTAGTAAATCGTTTCAATAGCGCACACCAATAGGGTAAGTCACGGATAAATGCCGCGGTGGGATACATGCCGCGATTTTAAAAACTCCTATGAGGGTAATGACCTCAAGTTCGATTTGCCGTATACTAGATAGCTCACCCCGTATACTTCGCCAGTCGGCCGTGAGAGGCGCTGTAAAGCAAGTGTGTGCGTCACAGTCGGCAATCAAAAATTTTGACGATCGAAAAAAAGGACCAAAATTATTTCATTGCCCTTTTGGAGGCTCTACTCTTTTTTTATGAAGAATGGATTGTCTTTGTGACGTATTGATCGTAATGTAAGGTATTTAAATAAATACTCAAACATTTTTTTATTTGTTTATTTCATTATGTTTCATATTTATATAAGAAGGCATCTATCCTCTACGATACGGATACTTGCCTCGTTTTTGATCGGGATAGATGCCCTTAAAGGCGTCTATCCCTAAACCAAGCCACTTATTCCTTACTAACGCATACTTCTAATATGATTATTTTTCTTTCATTTCAGTACCAAAATGCTCCGAAAATATAAAAGATGGTCCGGGTCCAACTACGTAATATTAATTAATCAAAAAAATTACTTAGATGCGGCGTTATTAGATTTGGAACGAAATAATTTAAAATGGCATCTATCCTGAAGATATTCCTTTATTTTGTTTGTACAACAAAATTTGGGAGGATAGGCGCCATTGGAGGATTTCTTTTATAATGGAGTGTTTTGATTATCGTTATGATTTCTTTGGCACAGCATACCATAAAGTTTAAGCAAGTTTAAAAACGATAGATTTTGTTATAAAATGACACGAATAACAGTAAATACGTAGCTTTTTGTACCGTGGCATCTATCCTGTAACGCAGAATGTAGGTCAATGACTCATTTAGAATGAAATAATGTTTTTCAATATATTTTATTTCCTTTCTAAATTATGTTTTTTAATTAATATTCTCAAATTCAAATATATTTCTCACAGGGGCAACTATCCGTCCGCCCTATTTGACTGGTGAGGCGACAATCCGTAGTGCGGCAAGTATCCTCCAAAAATTAGAGGTCTGCAAAAATCAGTGTAGCTCATACTCTAACTACAATAATCCAATATCTGTTAAACGATTTTATAGATGACAGATTGTAGTTTATGTATTCATAAGTAGTTTGTTGATTTTGCACATGCTAGGTAAGTAGTGCGGCAATTGCAAAAAGTTCGGCATCAATCCGTGACTTACCCTACATGAGTTTTAGAGTCAGAATAAAATGGTAAACATTTGGGAAAGGAGCACAGGACCATAATATAACTAGTGCCACAGAATGAGAACCCTAGCTAGTACCTTTACTATTATAATACCTAAACATTATAATTTTTAAGCGAAAGAAATCGCGGGCATTAGGTTCGGTAATGACTTCATTGTATTTAAGACTAGTTTTCCGCCCGCGGTTTCGCCCGTGTAGTCTACACGACCGACGTTATCCCGGCGGGAACCTCATATTTTTTCGAGATGAAAAGTCAATGTCATGTCGCTATCCAACTCTCAAACTATCCCTATACCAAAATCACATCCAACCAGTGATCCGTTTTGATGTGAAAGATGCATAAGCAAACAAACACACATACTTACACAGTTTTTGATCCTACTAATATTATAAATGTAAAAGTTTAGATGTTTGGATGTTTGTATGTTTGTTACTCAATCACGCCAAAACGGCTAAACGGATTTAGCTCAAATTTGGGACATAGATACTTTGTAGCCAGGAGAGGAACATAGGCTACTTTTTATCCCGGAAAAATATCACGTTCCCGCGGGCTAACGTTGTGTAGTCCACGCGGGCGAAGCTGCGGGCGGAAAGCTAGTTAGTTATAGTTTTATTTTGGGCACGTATTCAAGAGGGTTTTTCTGTGTACAAAATATTTTACTATCTACACTTGTAAAATTTGATTGATCGATATTGAATTTTGAATTTTGAATTTTATATAGGTAAATCGTGTCCAAAGTGCCTTCCCTGCCTTTTTACTGTTTGCCTAACAAAACCTGAACAAAACGGATATAAGTAGATAGCTTTAAAATTTGTTAAACGTGAGTGATTCAGTATTTTTAAAACTCGGGATACACGCTTTACGTTTGCCATCAACTCCGACAGCTGAGAAATAAATAATAGTCGACCATTTAGGTACACATTATTGAATAAACAATTTATAGACGTGGATTTATTATTTCTGCTGAATCCTTTTTAAACATAAGGTTGTTATAAATAAAATGTATTTAGTTTCAACCGTTTAATTTAATGTTATTTAAATTTTTACTTTTTTGCATTCACAATGCAATTTTTATTATTGAAACATTGAAAATGAAGTAAGTAGGTAATAAAAATCGACCCGTCTCACAACCAGCTCCGATGGGACTCGAACCCATGACCTTTCGCTATCCGGGCGACTGCACTTACCACTGAGCTCTAAACGACTCCGTAGCTCAGTGGCTAGAGCAGTCGCCCGGATAGCGTAAGGTCGTGGATTGGAGTCCCATCGGAGCTGGTTGTGAGACAGGTCGATTTTTTCTAAATACTTCATTATCATCATCATCATCATCATCATCATCAAATACTTCATTTTCAATTATTCGTTTAATTTATTTTAAAAATACATCCTTAACTTTTAATTACTACCTACAAATATTTCAAAGGAACAACTTTTCCATGTATTTTGGTCGAGTTAGTATTGTAGTTTTCTATGGAATAGTTGATAGTAAATTTTCGCGATTACGTGACTGGCCCCATAGTAAAAGTGGTTTGTATTATTAATCTTTAGGTCCCGGACTCGATTCCCGGTCGGGTAAATACTTGAAAGGAATATAATTAATTGCACAACAAAAAAATACTGTTGCACTCCTTAATAAAAACGTATATTTAAGGTTTGCATTTCAGTATTTTTGTTGGTTAGGTTAGGTTAGATTGGTGATCAGTTAAATACCTACTAGCATAATTATTGAAAAACGAACTTTCCAATATTTCCTTCGGTCTGAGTGTATGTGGTTGTACCCGTCGTTGTTTTTAATTGCCATATCACTATAGTTGATGTTGTCTAATATTTTCTTACCCTGAAGTATTTTACTAATTAAAATTTAAGGTGTATTTTTTTTAAATCGCAAGTTGAGCGCACTTTCTACTACGGCCCGGGGTTATATTACTATGATAATAAAATTGATAAGTGCTAAACCCGTTGTGGATAAAAAAAAAGAAAAAATAAACACAAAAGTTTCAGCTGTTAGAATTTTAACTGAAAAGCGTCCTATAAACATGCCACAGCAGCTTAGAACTAGCTTGAAAATTTTAGTTACAAAGTTATTGAGGTTTTATAAATCCTACTCCCCTTGGACGTATAGACCGGACTTATACACTAGTGTGAATAAAATTTATATAAGTATATATATATCATAGTACGTCACGTACAGTCATCATCATCAGCCTATTCACGTCCACTGCTAGACATAGACCTCTCCAAGATTACGTCATCGAGCACGATCAGTGGCTGCTCTCATCCAGCTCTTGCCAGCCACCTTGCAAAGATTGCCTGCAAGCCACCCCTTGGATTTACCTACCTACTTTCCCACAGCGAAGCGAAGGTACCTACTAAAAAGTACCATTAAGTACCCTTTAGCTGTTTAGTACCATCTAACTAATAATAATAATTTAACTAGTTAGTTACCTACAAATGTTAATTTGCAACTAACTAGTTACAATGAAACATTTTTACTCACAGAAAACTGAACCGCTCCATTCCCTAAGCTTGAAAATTTCAAACGAAAACGCCCGTGTAAAATCAAAAAATAATAGTAGTTAGAGTGTTGGTGCAACTTCAGCACGTGCCCCATATTTATGCGAATGTCGAACTTGTAAAATTCTCAACAGGAGCCGGCGCTCCCAGCTGAGAGCCCAGACAGTGATTTGTGCACGCGCATAGAATTTTCAATGAAACGGAACAGAAAAGTGTTTTGAAGCTATATCTTGGAAATTTGACTTTGGGAAATAAGAAAATAATAGCACGTTTATTTTTATAAAATACTAGCGGCCACCCGCGGTTTCACCCGCGTGGTTTTAGTTCCCGTAGGATAGGAATATCGGGATAAAAATTAGCCCAAGTTACTCCTTATTACATCAGCTACCTGCCAGTGAAAGTCCCGTCAAAATCGGTCTAGCCGTTTCAGAGATAAGCCGGAACAAACAGACAGACAGACAGATAGACAGACAGTTTTTTTTTCAGTTTTTTTTTTATATATATACCGTATATAATAATCATATGCATGTAGTAAAAAGCGGTTATTCTAATATTACAAACAGACACTCCAATTTTGTTTATTTGTATAGATAGGCATAGATAAATAGCAGGAGCCCGTGGCGCAGTGCTAAACGCACTCAGCCTGCAATCGTTGAAGTTAAGCAACTTTTGCAATGGTCGATCATGGGATGGGTGACCAAAAATTTGTTACATCTTGAGCTCCTCCGTGCTTCGCAAGGCACGTTCAGCCGTTGGTCCCGGCTACGTTTGCAGTCCGTATTGGGCCCACGTGGTGGGTCATGCATGGCCCATTCTCCTTATTTATCCATAAGGAAGGCTTGCCTACCCCAGCAGTGGGGACTTACAATTGGTGATGATGATGATGATGATTTTTATAAAAATAAATTAATGAATATTCTGATGAAGCCATCTGTGGTCATCATTATCATGCGGGTTGTTACGCCTCTTAAATATGATTGAAAGAAGGAATAGCCGGTTCATACATCATGCTCGTGAACGTGTGCTGCTAGTGGGAATGAGCTTTTACTGTCTAGTTGTCTAAATGTGTGTTATCGTATATTTTGCATCTAAAATTATTGTCAAATTGTTTGTAGGTATGACACAGTGTTCACAATGATTGTATAAATCGTGAAACTCGATTTTGTAAGAATAAAGTATTCTGCCGTCACTTCCTACTTCGTATTAGAAGTCACAAATCTTTACGTCAAATTTGTTACGAGTGAGAAATAATAGAATTACAATTTGCTTTATACAATCAAATGAAGCTTGTTTATTACCTACCTCCCAAATCTGAAACGGGCAAACTATCAACGTCGCTAACCGTTGCCCAGCTTCCCCCTCAACGTAACAAGTTCCACGCTCACATAAATATTATGGAGGTAACTTCCCCAAGTTTCTTCGGTTCCGCCACTGACAGAGTTGTGACGGTTTCGACGAAACAACCGAAGAGTTTTAAAGCAACTCTTCTAAAGTTTTGCCGCAAAATCGACAGAAAAACGGCACCTAACTATCTCCTATTAGATAAATTGGTGATTTATAAAACAGCTTTGAGCAATATTTTACTTTTTAGGTTACCTATGTAGTAAATGCATTAATAACTAGCATCGCAATCAAGTTCCTCTTTTTATAAGAAACTACTATTTTAAATATCCTAAAATCTAAATATCTTTTAACGAAACGAATTTTTAAACGTAAAAACTGTTTGTTTTATTGAAAATATTATTACTCCAACTCAGTATTTATTGAATTTTATTCCATCATCGTTTTGAATTTCCAGAAGCAATTTACAGCTTACAACGGAAATTGAATCAGGCAAAGCTTGTTTACTGCCAAAACTGAAACGAGCAAACTATCAACGTCGCCAACCGTTGCCCAGCATCAACCGCAACGTAAAAAGTTCCACGCTCGCATAAATATAGGAGTAACGTGGGAGTAACTTCCACAGCTTTCTTCAGTTCCGCCACCAGCAGAGTCGTGGTTGTTCCGACGAAATAACCGAAGAGTTTTAAAGCAATTCGTCAAAAGTTTCGACAGGAAAACGGTGGTATACGTTTTGGAATAACTTACTAAATATGACTGTCAAGGTTTTTGTTGTATTTTCACTAGCAATACTCATCGGAAACGTAAATAAGAACTAAAAAAAACCTTTAATTTGGTTTAATAAAACAAAATGCAACACACTTGCATAATTCTTATTTATATTAGACACTCATGCAGAAAGTGCATCTGGGATTACCGTTTTTGCTACTACAATAAAAAATTATGTCATGTTGAAAACCTTAAATCTAAGGCGTTTAAACAAACAGTCGTTAGTTAGTCAAAATGGCGACCGCGTACCGGACGACGTTCCCCACATCAAGTATTTGGGGCTCATTCCGTGAGACGTTACCTTAGTGTAGATATGCGTATTCAGCTGGTGGAGTCCTTGGTGTTATCACAGCTCAACTATATGGATACTGTGTATGGTCCATGTTTGCTCGCCAAAACACAAAAACTAATTCAGCGTGTACAGAATGCTTGTGCACGTTTTTGCTTCCAAATTCCGTTACGGGCCCACGTTACTCCATTTCTGAATAAACACCTTATGTTAAAAATGAAACATCGTCGCAAATTTCACCTTGCTTGTCTAATGTTCGGCATTGTAAAACATAAAACACCTTACTATTTGTATAGCAAGCTATCTTGGATAACTGCAAATAAGCCCTATGGAGCCCGTAAACTTGCTAAGCAACTGGCTACTGCTCGCCACTTCACTGCCGCTTTCCGTGGTAGCTTCCGTTATGCAGCTTCCAAAATTTGGAATATAATTCCTCCGCCGTTAAAAGACCTGAGGAATATTATTAGTTTTAAACGTGGTCTTAAGATGTTCATTTTAAAAAGCCAATTAGGTCAAGAAAATCAAGCTCAAGATACCAGCATATTGTAGTTTTAAATGTATAGAATTAAATTTGTTTTTCATTTACCTTAATTTTATGTCTCATCTACATGTTGCGAGTTGTGAGTTGGTTCTGCATAACGGAACGCTTGATTAATTGTAGGTATAGCTAGTATTCACAATACATTGTTTTCGATCAAATTGTTCTGTCTGCTATAAATTGTCTGTTTCAGGGAGCCCTGCAAAATTATAAATGTAATTAGAAAACGTACTTACTTTGTTTATTTTTATCACTTGTTAATGATTTGTTTGGTTTCATTGTTTGGTTATACTCACTGTATTGGTATGGCTCACTTTCTACAGCCATAGTTTTACATTTTGTGACGTCCACTGCATTTATAAATATAGTTTGTCGCCGTGTTTTATGTTATAAATTAGTTTTAAATTAGTTTTATAATTTGTTACTTTAATTAGTCTTGCCACAAAATTCGATCATCTTTTTTCTGTGACGCTTCCATAGAGCATATCTGTGCCATAGAGAAAGACGCGACGCGTCTTTTTCTTTTTATTGTCATGCTGGCCCTGGCTTACGTGGCCTTCAGTCAGCCTTGTTCTTTTTTTATTTTTCTTGTGACGGATGACGGTCACATGAAAAAACAATATTTTTCTTTTAAAATCTACTGGTTCGTGGCAAGGGCTAGGCGATGTATTTGTATTTTAAGTGTTTTTTTTTTATTATTATTTTTTATTAGTTAATATTTTAGTTTTTTATTGTTAACTCTTTTGTGTTAATTAGCTCCCTGCCCCACCAAGACGGTTCCGACGGAAGATCAGCGCTGGTCACAAGCCAAGCATTATGCTGAGTCGGGACCGTTTTGGGACATACTATGGTTTTTGTGTTTTTTGTTTTTTTTTTTAATGTATTTTTGTGATGTCCCAAATAAATGAGTTTTCTTTCTTTCTTTCTTTCTTTCTTTCTTTCATTCTAGGCGGCCAGGCAGAGAGTTTGTGTGACAGTGCGTCGAGTTTTCGAAAAATAGAGGTAAGAACCTCGTTGCGTGGGTTTGGTTTCTCAAAACTTTGATTTGTGTGGTTCAATTTTCTCCAGTCTCTGTGGGTTTATTTATTTAATAAAATATTGTAGTGAACAAATATAAGGTAACGTAACTTATATTCAAAACACAGTTTATTTGCTTAAAAGGTTTTTGTATATTTTTAGCATAAAGGATTTATTTTGATTTACGTGGTCGTGATTTGCGTGGTTTACGTGGTAGTTTTGACCTACGCACATTAGTTTTTGACCATGCAAATAAAATAACTTTGAATTTTGTACTAAATCAAAATCAAAATCAAAATCAAAAATCATTTATTCATTTTAGGCTGATACAGCACTTGTGAACGTCAATGAAGCTACGCTATCGGTTATGTATATTATATCTTTAAACGAATTTTCATTTAACTATTAAATGCAAATTCGTTTAAACCAAACTTAAAATGTTATATTCAATAGGTTTAGGTACAACACACAGGTCACATTGAATAGGTAGGTTTTTTGGACTGATTCTGATAAATAACGATTTCTGCCTTGGTAATCTACCTATTTTTTTACCTTATGAGATAACACAATAACTTTTTTCAATATTAAGTAACATTAAGTAACTCATTTGAGAAAGTTAAATTACAATTTTCATTTTCGTGTGGGTATTTTGTGATTTGCGTGGCCTCCACTTTTTTAACCTCGGATATCTCTGTAAGTATATCGCTCTCCGAGGTGCCTCTTCTATAAAAAATATTACTTTTACGTATATTTTAAGATTCTGATGGATTTGAAAATTGCCACGAAAGTCACCAAAGAATGCCTTACTCGAAGAAGCACCCAGGTATCAGGGGAGACTGTCACCCCAATCCCCCATTACCAATTACTGCCACGAGAGCAAATACTGGGAGTTTTAGTGGGTAGGACCCCCGAAGGAGAGTCCCACATTTCGAATCACCCCTGCACCCAGGGGCGAGGGATGCATAAACGCATTTCTCCCAGTCACAAAAAAAAGGCCCCCTTCAAGGTGGACCGACGATCTAGTCAAGGTCGCGGGAAGCCGCTGGATGCGGGCAGCGCAGGACCGATCGGTGTGGAGATCATTGGGGGAGGTCTATGCCCAGCAGTGGGCGTCGTACGGCTGAAATGATGATGATGATGATGATATATTTATATACCTAACACTCAGACACGGAAAAAACACAAATGCTCGTCACCATCAATGTTTGTCCCAGGTGGAGATCGAACCCACGACCCCTCACTCAGGAGGTATGATCAGTGCCACTGAGCCAACGGGCCCAAATGAATGTCAAAACGTAATCTCTATCTATTTATTTGTGTAACAGCGATCTATTTCCACAAGCCTGTGTTGAAATCGCAATGCCTTAGCTTAGCCTAAAAATTTGGTACAGATACCATTAGACCTTAATGCTTACTTTTAAAAATAGAAAATGGTTTATTCAGCAAAAAACACAACACACAATACAAGGAAAATAAGAAACAAAAAAATACAAATAGATATTTTTGCTGAAACGGCCTCATCTCACAATTGAGGCAGCGGCACTGGTTTTCAGATGCAGCCGTTTTGTTAGATAACACAATTATTACATAATTTTCAAATTTTAGGGTATATCATATCGGTTCAAACCGGGCGTCGGACGACAACTGCGTCGTCGCTCGATTTCATACAAAAACAATGAAACATCAACTAGAAGGCGTCATGTCGCTTGCCTTGCAGTTGCGGTTCGATGCCCGTTCCAACCGATACCTTAACATTCACACTTTTGATCTAATGCTCAAAACCCCGAAGTGGAGGCCTATGCCCCATCCCCAACAGTGGGGACATTAAATGACTAATGATGACAAAGCCACACTCAAAAAGTAGTTTAACTCAAAACTTAATCTAAAAGAAAACATAATTTTAACTTCATTATCAACATCTCATATTTTCCTATAAACCTGACACACCTTATTCGGTTTAAGACGATGATCGATACAAAGATCAGTAAGATAAATAATAGGTATCCATCTCGGGGAAGATTTATGGGAGCCTCCAGATGACTTGCATGATAACAAGGCTAATCCGAATGGTACCTTTCTCTTAGGGGACCTTGGTAGGGGGTTTGAAACACTCAAATGCGTTTTAATTTTTGTTATAATTCAGGGTTTTTTTTGCAATAGAGTACTAATCAAATTTACTTCTAAAGGAGGCTTAATTGATGGATCATGTAACATGACATCACAATTTATAAAAAAAAATATACAAAGAAAATTATATTAAAACATTGGTAATTTAGTAAGGTTTTGAAGAAACGTTTGAATACATTTTTGCATCCACAAAGTTATTCATTCATCAAATAAAAATGCAGAAGATTGGTAATATCATGTAGTTTTGGTCAACGGTGAAATAATATAATTTCCAACACACTTGCTCATAAAGTAAGCCTTATTACATCGATCTTAGGGCCATAAACCAAACTATAACACACGCGTGCATAATTATATTACAGTACTAGTTGCGTAATAAAATTATCCCTACAAAGTTAAGTAAGTACCTAACTGCAAATTATATATGCGAGTAAACAGAGACTTTTCAATTGAACCGGGTAATACAGTATCCCTACAAAGTTAAGTTAGTACCTAACTGCAAGTTATATGCGAGTCAACAGAGAATTTTCGATTTCACCGATTTCACCTGTAATAGATACAATATTTTTTTCGTAACAACAAAAAGGTTTTATACGGCTGAAAATCCATTTACGTTTTTAGAATAAATAAATGTGTCCCTAGTTAAGACAAAAAACATAATTATGTATATTATTATCTAATAATATATAATTCACAATAATTTGTTATAAAACATTTGCATTTTATCACTATTATTATAATTATTTTGAAGTAGGCTGTATGGCTGTATGTAATCAATCACCTTTCATTTGGCGCGTGCAAAAAAAACCTTGCGCGCTTTTTCCCTTAGCTAATATTAGGTTATTGTAACCTAGCTCACTTGTAGCATAATATACTATTATTTTTCTTGCTTGGCTGCTCATACTACGTTTTTTACTTGTGACACTAAATAGTACAAGTCTTGTGGTAACAAACAATTAATATTTCAAGTTTCATTATGGAGTTGGGAGTTGGGACACTGTGCAGTGTACGACGTTGTGCATAGTTGAATATATAACACGTACGTACTAACTTAGTAATCTGTGATATAACACATTATATCAATAGCTCTCAATTTAAAAAAAACACCCTTGACTTATTTCTTGCCGGATCTTTTCGTTACAAACTCTCCCTTGCGTTTTGACGTTTGACAGACACAAGTAGATACTTGTAACAGCCAAGAAGAAATACTTTTAATTTGATTTGATCTTACATACCTACGCTATCAAGTAGACTTGATGACAACTGTACAATTACTCAAAGGTTTACATTGAAACGCGATGCTCAAGACCGACTGCGTTGGAGATCTACTGTGGACGCCCTTTGCCCCATCCAGGGGACATAGGACATTAAGTCAAGTCAAGTTACATTGAAATAAGGTGCCTTATCAAGGTGTCACTACAAAATAATACCATTCAAGTAATTAATGATATCGTGACAAATGTAATTGATGTGAAACTGTCTTCTGCGTAATGACAAGAAAACAATAGGCTAGTTATGTAATTGTAATTTTATGTACTTACCTTGAACTCAAGAAATACGCGAGTGAGAGTCAATTAAGGAAAACATTGGATTCACAGAACACGGAAAGATTTTTTTACTTTCCATGTTCTGTGATTGGATCCTTGTATGACATACATGACTGACATCTAAAGATATATCTACCTTACCTATGTGTAAAAAAAATAATGTAACTAGTTCAGATAATGTCTCGAATGTACAAAATAGTTGTTTCAAGGGATACCTTGGGTTAAAGAACAGTGAAGTTCAAAAGGTGGATATAAGCCGGGGTTAAAACGTTGAATTACAGTGATGATTATTGTGAAATAAATGAATATGAATATGGATATTGAATCAAAATGAGCTAACAGCGACTGAGTAGGTGCATACGCGCGGTCTAGCTGAATGATTATTGCAAAATAATGATAAAACATCTCGAAATATTGCTTACAACTTACTAAGGAAACTTACTTGGAAAAATATGGACGTTTTGATTTTAAAACTATAGGACGGTTACAGTTGTTACAAATCTGGTAATAAGATATATATTTCTTCATACCTTTATCTAGATTCGTATAGTTTCTAAAACACGATTTTATGATTTTGCCTCGACACTTTTTCTTTTCGAAAATACCTCTAAAAATACGAAAAGTCAAGATTATTCTTAAATGAGGTTACTTACACTATTGGAAATTGGTTTAATTAGTGGACACCAATAATATTTAGGATCGTATAGAAGCATTTTTTTAAAATTCGCTGTAGTTTTATAATACTAGGTGATTTTGGTTTTTTTTTGCCTAATCTGCGAAATCGGTCTCGCTCCCGCGCGCGTCGTTTTCTCATTGCTATCTCGCTTCAGCACATTTTTTCCGAGTATCGCCTTAATGTGATTTAAAAAAAGATTAGGTACTTTGCACGCACAATCAATTTAAGCTACGGGCGATTGTAGCCATTTTATCTTTGTACTTCTAAAGAGAAAACTTCATCTAAAGAATTATGAAAATATTACAAAATGTAATTTCACTCAACCACTTAGCATTTTTTCTTCTTTTCTAACCACTTTAAACATTGTGTGCATTGCGAAAAGATATACTTAGTAGATTTATACGAAGCCAGAGCGTTCAGTGATAAATTGTTTTATACGAATAAAAACCTCGTCGTTCAAAGTTCCATTTTTGTCTTACTGTTTTTCGAGGAAAATTAATGAGAGTGTATTTGTAAGGTCTCTAGAAACCAGACTTGTGCTGTGTTTAGTATTTTTAATGAATTATATTAAAAATTACCTATTATAAGAATACCTAGTTCTTAATGACGAGTTCTTTATGCCTAGTTCTTTATGTAAAAAAATAGCGTTCCCCCCATATCTCCGAAGTTTGCATAGAAAAAATGTGAAATTATTTTATGTGATAGAAGCTTATGTAAAGATAACAGGAAAAATGAAATGAAGTCTCTATAGTGAACTTTTTTAGAAATCAATAATATCATCAACAAAAATTGCATTAGTTCTTTGACAAATATTTATAGCCTCGCCACCGATGAAAACATTTTCACGTAATAATCTATCTACCCATACTAATGTCTATACTAATGTTATAAAGAAGAAAAATTTGATTGTTCGTTTGTTTGCATCGAATAGGCTCCGAAACTACTGGACCGATTTGGAAGATTCTTTGACCATTAGAAAGCTACATTCTTCCCGAGTGACATAGGCTACATTTTATACCGATATTCCCCCGGGAACGGGTACCACGCGGGTAAAACCGCGAGGATCCGCAAGTTATTTATATTTATGATGGTACGGAACCCTCGGTGCGCGCGAGATCGTCTCGCTCTTGACCGGGTTTTATTTGTAGAAGGTAGTGCTTGAAATTTTATGCCTTTTTTGTTGGAAAATTACATGAAATACTTACTTATAATAAAAGGAAAATTTGTTATTCCATAATTTGGTATTTCAATAAAATGTACGTTTTTTTTATTAATATTTTGTACGTTCTTCGTCACAAAACAGAAAATAATGTATGATTTGTACTAATATAAAAAAATGTATTTGGTATTCAAATGCCAGTGCCGAATGAAGGCTGATTGCCATAGCCCAATTCGAATTCTATGTTATTCTCGTTTATTCTCAACAATGCGTTATAAACAATAATGGTCACAGCAGACTTATCAACTTGTAAATGGATCGCAAACGTATCAACTCGAGCAGTTCTGTATTATTTGTATAAAACCCCCTACTGCAACGCACACTAATCGGAAGCGTAACGTAATCGCCTCGCCTCGGGGCCGCTCACGAACCGCTTTGCGGGTCGCTCAACTTGCTATCCCCGCGCTTACCGCTAGTCGTCCACGCGCTCACATCTCTCCGTACCCGAGCTTACGGCTCTACGCACAGTGGTCTGAAAATGAAAATGACTAACTACATTTCAAAAAATCAGACTGTAATTCCGAGATTTGATCCCATGTCCACCTTTTTTCGATATGGAACCACTGTGCGGTGAGGCGTAAGCGCGGCGTCGCCTAGCAGACCGGGCGACAGTACCGGCGGTAACGACAGTTACCGTCGGTTTCTGAAACGCCAATCAAATTAAAATTTGCTAACAAACTGTCACAATTAATTCCCTATTAAAAGCACCTAGGGTTACTGAAACGAAAATTATCTCACAATTAGGTTTAGATTTCTATGGGCACTGACAGACTGTTAACAGACTGTTGACAGTCTGTCACATTTTTCTTTCAGAAACCCAAACTACAAATAATTGGAGATTAATTGGAAATTATGTAATTTAATTTTAATTGGATTTCGGAGATCGGCCGCTAGAGGTGTACAATTTTTTACAGTATCCAAATTTGCGAGAACGTTTTAGACGACGACATATGTAAGCACTTTAAAAGTTTGAATTTTATCCCTGTGCATCACACTTGAAATTTAATTTTAAAATGTAACAAAAAAAGTACGCGTGTGAAAAGTATGCAAACGCATATTTGTCACTTATACTAGAAACGTTATCGATACAACAATTTGCATACTGAAAAAAATGATTCGGGCGAGTGCAAATTTCGAGAATAAGTTTTGAAATTGTTATATATTCGGCTCTAAAACAATCATCTTTTCAGTATGCAAATTTATGAACGCTTTGTTACAGTTTAAAATTAAATTTCAAGTGTGATGCGCAGAAATAAAAAAAATTATGTTGATAGTGCTTACAAATGTCGTCGTCTAAGACGTTCTCGCAAATTTGCATACTGTAATAGTGTCTATACACGTTCCGATCCGACAGCCGATTTGGTCTGCTCCCAGACCAAATCTGCGCTACACACGTTTCGATTTGGTCTGTTCCGACCAAATCTGCGCTACACACGTTCCGATTTGGTCTGGGAGCAGACCGAATCGGAGGTCGGATAGGAACGTGTGTAGCGGCTATAAAAAATTGTACACCTCCAACTGTCGTGTCCGCCCGGTCTATAGCCGTAGCCGAGCCGAGACGTAACGACGCTGATCCGGTTTGGTTACGTGCTTGCGCTAGGTTGACGCCTGGTTGACGGCGGGGAGAAAGGGGATACGGTGTCGATCCCTTTCCGAGTTGATTTAATCTGCTGTGACCTTTATTTGTAAAAAGTTGGGTCTTTTTACGTAAAGGACTACGGATAAACGGATGAAATAATGTAAACGACATAATTCTTATTATATTCTACAGCTATGTACCTACGTCATTTGTATCTGTGAAAACTAATTGCTAAATACTTTGATTTTATTTTCCGAAATAATGTTACACTGTACTCAAAAAAGTTCGTTCAAAAAACGACAACACGAATGCACGCAAAAATCTTATCCATGTTTATACTTCGACCATAATGTTATACCTAGTATAAACAGGCAAAACTTGATTTTGTTCGTATGTTTATAAATAGATAATCTAAAAAACCACTGGACGGATTTAAAAAAATCGTTGATCAGTAGAAAGCTTTATTATTCTCGAATAACTAGGCTATATTTTATCCCGATATTCCCTCGGGAACGTGAATCACGCCGGAAAAACTACGGGGAGCCACTATAGTCACAATTTAAGATATTTACAAATTATAATAATCCCTTATTTTTTTTATTACAGACATATTTTCCAATAGAGTACTCGTCAAGACGATTCAAACGAGCCCAAAGTCGATGGGGTTGCATGGTTTCAATATTGATTTCCTATGGCATAGCCTTCCGGCTTCATCACCAGACCCTGAACGTCGTCTCTCGTCAAAGTACATGTCAAGACAATTCTAACGAACCCAAATACGATGGGGTAGCACGGTATCATCATGGAGTTCCTGTGGCTTTCTTCCGGCTCCATCATCAGATCAGCTCAATGACACCGTATCGTCATCCAGTTCTGACCAATGTTCAAAGTTTGAAGTCGCTAGCTGATGAGCTAGTATAAAATCGTTTGCAAAACTTGCGTACAAACAAGAAAGCAACCTAATAAAAACGTGGTAAAAATAGTTTTGAAATAAATAAACATTTTCATCGCCTCCAGGGTGCATACCATCAACTTAAAGACAGCGATTCAAAAATAGCGCGATGCAGAATAGGTTCCTAAAATGAATTGCTTTCTTTCGTACTATGACCTTCTAAAAACTGGATCGCAAATGAATTGCTAAATGTGAATGACCGAACGATTTGTGTCCTTATTTCTTCTACCCGTCTCTTTCACTCGATTCTGTCATGCCGGAGAGTGAGAGGGACGGGTGTAGCCTGCAGGTGTCATGTTAGCTTGGCCGAGTTATAAGGCAAATAAGAGAATGTGACAGCTTAGCGGCTGTAAAATGTTATTGAATGATCACTGAATCGCTGTCATTGATATTAAGCTGTCGTGGTACGAATAAGCGAAGCAGGGTGCCTACGATCAACTCTTATTGCGGTTTTGTTTAGGAACCTAAACTGATCTGCTTCGCTTATTCGTACCACGACAGCTTAATATCCATGACAGCGATTCAGTGATCATTCAATGACATTTCACAGCCGCTGAGCTGTCATCAACTCTTATTTGACGTATAACTTGGCCAAGCTAACATGTCACCTGCAGGTTATACCCGTCCCTTTCACTCTCCTGGCATGACAGAATCGAATGAAAGAGACGGGTAGAAGAAATAAGCACACAAATCGTTCGGTCATTCACATTTAGCAATTCATTTGCGATCCAGTTTTTAGAAGGTCATGGTACGAAAGAAAGCAATTCATTTTAGGAACCTATTCTGCATCGCGCTATTTTTGAATCGCTGTCTTAAAGTTGATGGTATGCACCCAGATCAGTTTAGGTCCTAAACAAAACCGCAATAAGAGTTGATGGTAGGCACCCAGGATATCATTTATATAATGGAAGCACAATTTCTCAGCGGGAGTCAATCGTCTTAATGATGCTGCAATAAACCGACCGCAATATTTTCGATGTACGTGTTTCGACTTGACTTTCGTGTTGGAAGAAATTGATATTAAAACGAAGAGCAATTTTCTGCGTGTGTAAAGTGAAAATAGTGTGAAATTCTATAAAATCGCGTTCCAAAAAATCCTGCTAATATTATAGATGGGAATGTTCGAGAGTATGGATGTATGGATGTTTGTTACTCTTTCACGCAAAAACTACTTAACGGATTTCGTTGAAATTTGGCACACAGATAGTAGATAGCCATAGGACACCTATATCTCGATATTCACACGGGAATGGGAACCACGCGAGTGAAACCGCGGGCGGCCGCTTTTATGTTAATAAAAATACAAAATTCGAAGTAAAATCTCCCAGATTTTTATTAAAATATATTCATGCTAGCCTGGCGGATTTAGAAGACATCCTACTACGAATATCCTACTGGGAATCGACTATGTGACCTCTGGGTCTGATACCGGCGGTGGGTACCATTAGACCACAGTGGTAGTAGTAGTAGTAGTATTGACACTTTTTTCCGCGTTTAGACTCAAATTTGGTCCGTTATGCGTGAACATAGCATCGATCGGTATGGCTAGTCGAGCCATCCTAGCTCCTTCCAGAAGCGCAGAAGCCGCCTGGGGCGTTCACAGGCTTCTAGGAGCGACCTCACCTCTGTGAGGATTTCTGTTCGTTGTGCGGCCAAACCCACGCACTCCAGGATCACGTGGGCGGCTGTTTCCTCTGTGCAGACCACTGCGCTGCTTTAAGGCGATACTCGGAAAAATTGTGCTGAAGCGAGATAGCAAAGAGAAAACGACGCGCGCGGGAGCGAGACCGATTTTGCAGATTAGGCAAAAAAAACACAAAATCACTTCGTATTAAAAAACTATAGCGATTTTTTTTAAATGTTTCTACACGATCCTAAATATTATTGGTGTCCACTAATTAAACCAATTTTCAAGAGTATTTGTCACCCCATTTAAGAATAATCTTAAATTTTCGTATTTTTAGAGGTCTTTTCGAAAATAAAAAGTGTCGAGGTAAAATCATAAAATCGTGTTTCTGAAACTATACGAATCTAGATAAAGGTATGAAGAAATATATATCTTATTACCAGATATGTAACAATTCTAACCGTCCTATACTTTTATATCAAAAAGTCCATATTTTTCCGAGTAGCGCCTTAAGTGCATGGGTGTGGGGCACGCCAAGCCGATGTGCCCATTTGAAGCGGACAGGGGAAGCCGCGCGTGTTCCCGGCGCGCCACACCGGAGGTGGGACGCAATGGCGTTCCGATTCTTACGAAAAGCGGGATTTTTACCATGTTTTGATTTGTTGTCGAGTCCCCGATATTTCGGCGCAGTTGCATCCATCAGTCCGTGATCATGGCGTGTGCAACTGCGCCACAAAATGGGGGACTCGACAACAAATCGAAACATGGTAAAAATCCCGCTTTTCGTAATATTTTCCCCGGGGTTTTAGTGGGTTTGAGCCCCACATATTCCTTTCCTCTCCCGTGCAGGGCGGGGGGAATGCGACGGCATTTCCCCCGGGTCCATAAAAAAGGACCTAGCTTACCTAATGCTACCTAGCCGCTAGGTAACACATAAACCTACGCTGGTTACAAGCACGGTTAGGTAGCATTCTATAAAAATACCTATAGTTGCAATGCAAAGAATTAATATCGGACACCCACATACACTGTTCCAATACCAAACTATAGTAGGTTGAGCAATAATATTATGGAAATTGGAAACAACGACGGGTATAACTACATACACCCAGACCCGAGGAAATATTGAAAGCTCGTTTTCAATATTTACCCGACCGGGAATCGAACCCGGGACCTCTAGAGATCTCGGAACATTGAAAACCAGTGCGTACACCACTCGGCCATAGAGGTCATCAACCTAGGAATTCCTCAAAATTCTTGTTACACACAAGAGATTTGAGGACTTACTACTACTTAACCGAGTTTTTACCGCATAAAACTCATTATATATTCTTCTTATGTGCAACTGTCTGTTAAAACATAAGCGAGAACCTATGGATATTCATAATTTATGTTATTTCCTTTGATAATTACCACACTTTTATTAGCTTCACTTGTAACTAAGTCACAATGTAAGAAAATCTTGGAATTCAATTTTAACCTACTTCTATTATTGTCGTATTGATTTGAAACTTTGCAAGTCTATAGTCCATTCGCTTAGATAGTGTCGCTCTGCCACAATGCCGTGCGGGTGTACCGACACTATCTAACCGAACGGACTATATATGAATCCGATGACAATACAATAATTTGCTACCATCGAGCTAATCTGATGATGGAGTCAAGAGGTGGGCAATAGAACTCTTCAATGGCTGCTAGGAAACCCCTCGAGTTTAGGCTCATTTGTTTTGTTCTGATGAGACTTATTCGCTACACTTGATGGTGAGGGTCTGATGATGGAGCAGAGATGAAGCCAGTGGCACTCCTTAATGACCAATAGGAAACAACCCGAGTTCTGGGTCATTTGTTTCGTTATGATGAGACCTATTCCTTACACTTGGTGGTGAGGGTCTGATGATGGAGCAAGAACGAAGCCAGTGACACTCTTTAATGACCAATAGGAAACCCCTCGAGTTTGGGCTCATTTGTTTCGTTCATATGAGAACTTCGATTCGCTATACTTGGTAGTGTAGTGAGGGTCTGATGATGGAGCAGGGAGGAAGTCAGTGGCACTCCTTAATGACCACTAGGAATGGACTGTGAAATCTATTACCATCCATTCATGGCTTGCCATTTATTAAACTAAAAAGTAAAAAAATAATAATATGTAAGTGCCTAGTTTAAAAAACTAAAAAACACACTTTTATAGGAACAGACTAAAAAGTACAAAATAACTGTCTATTCAGTAAGTAACTGAAATAAAAAAGCGTTGGTGCGCCCTTTGCGAAGCATGCATTTCAAGTAGGTACTTAATATTGACAACGCACACCACGCTTTTTAATTTCAGTTACTGAATAGACAGTTATTTTGTACTTTTTAGTCTGTTCCTATAAAAGTGTGTTTTTTAGTTTTTTAAACTACTTTTTCATTCTGCTTTTACATGCGGTAGCTTATTATTGGTTTAGAAGTAAGTAGGTACCTACTTAACTAGTTATTAAGAGTCATTGCAAATGATGCTGTGAGCTTCCAAAAAAATATACCTTTAAGTACATAAAATATAATAATACCTACAGTAACTCATCCAAGTCCTATTTCGAAACGGGTTATAAATATTATTTAAACCATTTAATGCTGTTTGCACCTCGTATTATATATTTGTTGAGTGCAAAAGGCTTTAATCCGGCGCCATTAAGGCCCCCAATAATGCGGACACGAATACGATTATGCAGATTATCGACTTATCTAAATAAGGAATTTTGAAGCTTTTAAAGCTGGACTAATGGGCTGTTGGTAGCTTTTTTCTGCTTGAATGTTGACCAACTTTTGAATCAGTTAATAAATAAATAAAAATTTTACAACAAGAAAACTTAGGTACGATTCAGACCAACCGGCTTGCATCGGCCCAGACCGGAACGCAACGGAGCCATACGGCTGACGCGGAGGCCATCCGCGACCGCATCGAGCCGCACGGCTGCAGCATAAGCCGTTCGGAATGCAAAAAGAGATTAGCGGGATGCAGCTATTATGAACTGTAAATTCATGTTTATACCTTTCAATTTTCTTTACCGCAACGTAAAATGCCGACCGCATAAGACTCATTATATTTTTTTGGGCTCGTCCGGCCGAACTCATCCAAATCCTATTTCGAAACGGGTTATAAATATTATTAAAACCATTTAATGCTGTTTGAACCTCGTATTATATATTTGTGGAGTGCAAAAGGCTTTAATCCGGCGCCATTAAGGCCCCCAATAATGCGGACACGAATACGATTATACAGATTATCGACTTATCTAAATAAGGAATTGTGAAGCTTTTAAAGTTGGACTAATGGGCTGTTGGTAGCTTTTTTCTGCTTGAATTTTGACCAGCTTTTGAATCAGTTCATAAAAAAATAAAAATTTGACAACAAAAGTACTTAGGTACGATTCCGACCAACCGGCTTGCATCGGCCCAGACCGGAACGCAACGGAGCCATACGGCTGCCGCGGAGGCCGTCCGCGACCGCACGGAGCCGCACGGCTGCCGCATAAGCCGTTCGGAATGCAAAAAGAGATTAGCGGAATGCAGCTATTATGAACTGTAAATTCATGTTTATACATTTCAATTTCTTTTACCGCAACGTAAAATGCCGACCGCGTCCGAGATCGAACCGTGGTGGCTGTGCCGATAGGTCTGAATCGTACCCTACATTTCATTCCGAAATTGACGTGGTGGTAGCAAAAAAAGTTTTGCTTTCAATGTAGTTTTCCGAGGAAAACTTCCTTCTTGTGGTACCTATTCAGATATTTATACACATCCACAGACATGTCGTGCTATTTAGGAATGCCTAAAACCAAACAAACTTTAACAAACGCAAACGTGAAAACCTTGTATCAAGTTTTGTCTATATTTCAGGCAAAATGTAGTAAAAAACAGTAGTATCTAGTAGTACCTACTCATCGATTTTGAAAATAATATGTGACATTTTGGTACCTACATGAAATATTTTCTTAAGAGTAAGTACTGACCAAACTACTCGTGTCGTACCTATGTAGGTACTGATAAAAATATATTACACGGAAGCAGTCATTAAGCCCAGCATGAAACACCATAGTCCAAGAGGTTAGTCACCTCAGGGTATTAATCTGGGAGGTTGCCACGCAACGCCGTCGACGGCGACGCGACGGCGCGACGCCCGGCGCCCGGCGCGACGCGTGACGCACCCGCTGTGTGCCTGTGCAGTGCAGCCTCTTTGCCCTTTGGATATGTACTAAGCCTGTAGGTACTGACCATTTATGAACTGCAGTACTTTTTAAATTACATTATGGTTTAATAATACACCTCTTGATCAATAACAACATTTTTAGTAAGTATGTTTTCTTGTTAAGTACCTATGTGAAATCTCAAATTTTCTTTATTACTTTCTAAAACTAGTATCTTATTATTTTGCGCTGAAATTAAAATGATAAAACCATCGTAAAAGTGGAAACATTTCTAAAGTCATTGGCAAAAGCTAACGATTAAGTTTTGGTTTATAGGTAATTCAAAATAGAGCGATTGGGCTCCAGGTTCTATTATTACAAGTTTACTTTAATAAGTAGGTAAGTACAATAAAATGGTAATGAAGCTTATTTTAGAAACAATAAATGCTACTTTTTGTAGGCAGTCTATCAGTTATTAATTAGGTACCTATAGCACAGAATACCTAACTAATAGTACCTAAGTACGTAGCTTGCGTAAAACAAAACACCTAAAAACTAAATCCAACATCTTTTAATTTATTAATCCGTACTAATATTATAAAGAGGAAAGATTTGATTGCTTGTTTGTTTGCATTAAATACGATACGAAACTAATGGACCGATTTAAAAAACATTTCAGCTTTAGAAAGCTACATTCTTCCCGAGTGAAATAGGCTACATTTTATCACGATATTTCCACGGGAACGGGTACCACGCGGGTAGAACCGCGAGGATCGACTAGTGTTAAATAAAATACAAGATGCACGATTCCATCATCACTCTCAATTAAAATAGTAGTGCCAAAATAACAGACAGACTGACAGGTCGATTTAAAGGGAACCTACTTCCATTTAAATAATTAACATAATTTGAAATTCACCCCTATAAATGTACACCATTTAAAAAGCTCTTGAAATTAATCAGTTCCCGATAATGGATTTAAATTTAAAGATGGATTTCGCATTAAATTCTTTAACGTTAATATAGTTGGGTAAGAATTTATTTGATTGAAACACATTAAACAATATTTTTAATCTCAAAGTAGGTACCTACTTCAACAAACAAAAGTTATAATAAAATGCGAATAAGATAACAGTAACTTCAATGAAGCCACTGGATGCGGGCAGCGCAGGACCGATCGTTGTGGAGATCTTTGGGGGAGGCCTATGCCCAGCAGTGGGCATCGTTCGGCTGACATGATGATGATGATGAACTTCAATGAAGTGCGCAGAACTCTATCTTAATTGTGCTTATTTTAAACCTTGCAATTGCAACCTTTTCATTTAATTAAGTCAAAGTCAAAGTATTGTTAAAAATCTAAAATGGATAATACGTCGAGCTCACAAGTCAGATACCTAAGTACTTATATCAACTGTGTTTATACTTTCACTTTTATTACTTACCATTCAATAAAACCAAGATAGAAAACAAGATTTTCAGAGGAAGCAATTTAGATCCCTGAATATTGTTTCTAAGCTTAATAATACCACAGATTACTAAATAGTTAATAAACATCAAAAGTACCTACCTACTGTGTAAGGAAATGGGATATATGCAGACTCCTCGACTTTTGAAGCACGGCGTAGCACTTAGCCTTCATCAAACCTGATGTTAAGTGATGATAAGGCTGAAGGTAGAAGCGCACTACTCCCGGAATCCTCAATTACTAAGGAACTGGTTATCTTATCTCTACCCGACGGAATACAACAATGCTGAAAAAAATCGTTATTATGGCGTCAGATTAAGATAAGATGGTGGTAGCTAGCCAGGCGGAATTTGAACAAGTCCTACCACAAAAAAAAACCGAATACAATTTTACCCCCACTGGGAATCGAACTCTGGGTCTGGAACCACAGAGGCGGTTAAAATAGCTCAAGGAGGATAACGTAACAGTTGATGATTGATGCTTGATTGAGGTTATAGATAAAGTCTGTGGTAACTCTGAGCGAGAACACACGTGGAACCTAATATAAAAAGCTGTAACAAACAAACAATTGAAAAAGTGAACTGCAGATACGAATTTAACAAAATTGGTCACGTGTGAAGTCAGGTTTATACCTAGGTAACCACTAGGTAAGTATTCAGTTAATAACTGAAGTTTTAAGTTTACAATGGATTTCTACAAAATGATTGATTCACGCCAGGACGACCGATAAAAAAACAATATGAAAACAATGAAAACTTTACGCAAACAGAATAATTCCAAAAGGAAACAATACTTTTTATTGAATTGAAACCTTCATGGAATTTCAAATTAAGAATGAATCGAATTTAAACTCCTTTGTTACAGAAAAGATAAAATGTTTGGATTTTATCAAATAAACTACCATTTGCCAGCGTTTTTGCCAAACAAGAAACTTTACTTTCAATAGTAATTGGGTTTGAGTTAGAATTAAATAAATCTTTATCATTGAAAATTAAGTATTATAAAATATCGACCAGTAACGCAATTAGCTCCGATAGGACTCGAACCTAGGACCTTTCACTGTCCGGGCGAATGTTCTTACATTGTTCATGCGAAAAAGTAAAAACATTTTTTTAAAGTTCTTTAATGCTTTATCAAAAAAGCACGTAGAAAATAAAAATACAAATAAAATAAATTTACATAAGTTATTTTACAAGAAAGTAAAAAAAAACTTTGATTTGTGATTAGAATGTAGCGTTATTAGTAAGTTAATATTCTATTATTTCATGAGCATAATAATATTATCGTGGCCTTCAAGAACAATAACAACATCTGGAACTACCAATTGTAGATTCAATGAGCAAATATTTGAATAGATTCAAACTAGCAGTATGAGGACACGACTAAAAGCAACTAGAACCAGCCAAATGTAATTCTACCAATAAAAGAATGCGTGAACATTTTTTCTATCGCTCAAGCACGCTGACAAAATAAATGTTCTCTATCACGATACGTATAATATTTATCGCTATCCGACAAAAAAGTAAATAAATAACTTTACAATCACACCAATTATCTAAGCCCAGGTAAATTTTATTGCGAAACTGTGTCATGGAAAACATGATAACGGATAAACACTTTTAATTATTTACTAGGGGATCCGCCTGGTATTGCCCGCGTGGTATTCATTCCCGTGGGAATATCAGGATAAAATATAGCCTATGTCATTCAAGAAGAATGTTGTTAAGATGAAAGAATTTTTAAAATCGGTCCAGTAGTTTTGATCCATTTTAATCAAATTTTTTTTTTTATTTTTATTAAAATCGATCAAGTCAAAAAAACTTTAATCGGACTTTTGGTACATATAAACATTCAGACACATCCTCCTACTATTAATAAGCCAGTAAAGTTCAATACAGTTCCTGCAACCCTCTCTTTCGCTAAGTGCTTACTCAGCATAAATTAAAACGCTCTCAAGACATTTATCAATGTGTTTTTGCCTCGGAAAAACCGCTATAAGATTGTGACTGTGATTTTTTAACGTCTACACGTTTTGTTCCTTTTCTTATCCAGAGCTAGGACTCTTATTGTAGAGGTTATTAATTGTCTTTTGTGAAACTGTTTTTTTTTACAGTTAATAAAACATTTCGGTTACTTCTAATATGCAATTCAGACGACTTTACGTGGTCATTCAGTGGTAAAGGTATCTATTAGTTACTAAACAAATCACATAATAAAATATTTGATTAATCCTTCAAACCCGGGAAAATGAGACAATAGATTTTCCATTGTACTCTGGCCCCATTCGGCCAGGCCGGGGCGTTGTATGTATCGTGAACATAATATATAGTGTAGGCAATGAACAGATTCTTTGTATGGAGACCCATACACTAATTCCTCAGTCGATGAAACTTTGCTGGGTTATAAAATAGCATGAGCCATAAACTCTTAAATGATTATCCAAAAAAAAACTCATACGGAAGTTAGGTATTTATACCTAAATATACAAATCTGTTTATATATTGAACCGAGTAATTTCTCAGTCCAAATTTATTTTACCAAATGAGCTATTTAAACTAGTATGTGATACTTGATAAAAATCCAAAACTTTTTTCAAGCATTAGTTTGCTTGGCAAAATGGTATAATTCCGTTAAAAAGTTCGACAGAGACATTTTTCAGTTCAAGTCACCCCAATAGTTTTAGTAAAATTTGGGTGTTTTTGCTGGGATATTTTCTTGGATATTTCATATTATTGTTTTTATACGTTATATGAATATGTCCGGTGAAGAAAGTTTAGACGGAGCATTTTTCCTAAAAAAGATATCAATGAAATAAGACTTTCATTAAAAAATACCTAACCTTCTATTATTATTATTTTTTTGGAAATTTATACCATACTTTTAATTTATTGATACTTTATCATGCTGTAAAGTTTTATGTGACTGAGGAATTACTGTGGGGGTCAACTAGCTTCATTGACTACACTAATAGCCCCCAAAACTCCAGCTACTAAAAGTTATTTTGTTTTTCATGTAAACACTGAAAAAAAGACATTTCCTACCCGAGGCAACATTTAATATAGGTACTTTTGTAACGATAAAAACTTTTTTTTATTATTTATTTATTTATTTAACAATCTTAGGAAAGTTATTTAGAAAAATGGAAAGTAAGTATTTTTTCTAAAATACTTCATTTTCCATTTTTATAATCTTAGGAAAGCTTACAGATAGGTGGGATTACAAAAAGTACTAACTTAAATATTGAAGGCCAATTACAAGCTTTCACTTATAACAACTTTTATCGTTTTGCAAACAAGCTTCATATTCTGCTTCTACAATAATTAGGTTGTTAGTAATTAAATTGCAATTAATTAGGTACAGTCACTGCAAATTTAGTTCATCTATACCTACTCGTAAAATTAATTTGTACGTTAACAACGACCTAAGGGCAACAAGTTCTGCTACATACCAAATTTCAGTCGGTCCTTTGTACAGCTTCTGAGAGAGGAAGCACAGCATCTTGACGGCACAAAGGACTATAGTTGGGGGTTAAGTGTGGTGTGCTAGTCGAATTTGTAATATGACGTGACACTTGCGAGATGTCGGCATTTGGGGTGAATACTAAGATGGCGCAGGGAAATGCAAGCCTATAAGCGTCTCGCCGCACACGAGCCGCTAAAAAAACGCCGCCACCCAACACTTTCCTATAGTTTTTATTCGTAGTCGTCACTTGTTTATTTTTTATTCTAGCTCCAAGTGGCGTTTGTGGCTCATTTTTAACCGACTTCTAAATCAAAAAGGAGGAGGTTCTCTATTCGTCTGTATGTATGTTTTTTTTTTTGTGTGTGTCCACCGATTACTCGAAGACGGAAAGACAGGACAGACGGATCAGGTTGGTTTCCAAGTTGGTCCCATTTTTTGAAATTTTGAAATCGGTTCAGTAGTTTTCAGGAAATCTTAAAAATACTGTCGTTTTCGTTGCCACTTTATGTGAATTTAATACGTATCTTTAGGCATAACTCCTTTGTTTATAAACCGATTTAGATGATTCTTGTTTTGTTAAAAAGAGGATACCTCAAGGTATTTTAACCGACTTCAAAAAAGGAGGTTTTCAGTTTGATCACATACCTATTTACCAGAATACACGTAAATTTCCTGCACGATGCACTAAAAAGAGTGAAATAAAAATTATTTTTATAAAAAAACTAGCTGTGCCCGCGACTTCGTTCGCGTGGAATAGTGACTTTCGGCAGCATTTTTCATTTTTTTTCAACACACTTGCTCATAAAGTGAGCCTTATTACATCGATCTTAGGGCCATAAACCGAACTATAACCCACGCGTGCATAATAATATTACAGTACTAGTTGCGTAATAGAATTATCCCTACAAAGTTAAGTAAGTACCTAACTGCAAATTATATGCGAGTAAACAGAGACTTTTCAATTTAAGCGGGTAATACAGTATCCCTACAAAGTTAAGTTAGTACCTAACTGCAAGTTATATGCGAGTCAACAGAGCATTTTCAATTTCAGCGGGTAATAGATACAGTTCTTTTTTTGTAACAACAAAGAGGTTTTATACGGCTGAAAATCCATTTACGTTTTTAGAATAAATAAATGTGTCCCTAATTAAGACAAAAACATAATTAAGTATATTATTATCAAATTATTTATAATTCACAATATATTGTTATAAAACATTTGCATTTTATCACTTTTATTATACTTAATTATTTTGAAGTAGGCTGTATGGCTGTATGTAATCAACCACCTCACATTTGGCGCGTGCAAAAAAAAAAACTTGCGCGCTTTTTCCCTTAGTTAATACTAGCTTGCCGCCCGCGGCTTCGCCCGCGTGGACTACACGACCTTATCCCACGGGAATGAAATAATTTTTTGGGATAAAAAGTAGCCTATGTTCCTCTCCAGGCTACAAAGTATCTATGTCCCAAATTTCAGCCAAATCCGTCCAGCCGTTTTGGCGTGATTGAGTAACAAACATCCAAACATCCAAACATCCAAACATCCAAACATCTAAACTTTCACATTTATAATATTAGTAGGATAAAACCGCCTTCTAAAAAGTCACATCAAAAAAGTAAGAAATAATTCCTCACCAAATTAATAACGTAAGTACTTTGAAGTCGGGCGGGTTTTAACAAAAACAACAACAAATTGTACATGTTTCACGCCCGACTTCAAAGTACTTACGTTATTTATTTGGTGAGGAATTATTTCTTACTTTTTTTATGTGATTTTTTAGAAGGCGGTTTTATTTTTTTATAATTGTTGCAGCATTTTTAGTGAAGAAGCAAGAAACAAGTGACGACTATGTATGAAAACTACAGGAAGTGGTCGGTTGCAGCATTTTTAGTGGCCCGTGTTCGTAGCCGTAAAGCGTATCCGCACATGGGCCACTAAGAGCCAACGCGCACTTTTGATTTTTAGTCGACCGATAGTTTAGTCGGAATCGTAAGGCGATCGTGATCAAACTGTCGGCCGATAGTTGGGCGATAGTTTAGTTGAATGCAGTGCGCGCGCTCACATAGTCCCTCATGTACATTACCGACTGGCCGATAGTTGTGCTGTACGATAGTTTGATCGAACAACTATCGGCCGATAGTTTGATCGGTCGATTTTTAATCGTCAGTGCGCGCACTGCCATTTAACTCCATACTGAATCCGCTATCCGTCTCCGCACT
This sequence comes from Crambus lathoniellus, assembly GCA_949710035.1. NCBI lineage: Eukaryota > Metazoa > Arthropoda > Insecta > Lepidoptera > Crambidae > Crambus > Crambus lathoniellus. The sequence continues at coordinate 5,216,349 of OX453311.1, forward strand.
TGTTTCTTTTTCTTGCTTCAAGTGGCAGTGTTTGTGGCTCGTGTGTGGCGACGGTTAGTTTTCCAATTTTAGTTTTTTTTTATTAAAAACTTGGATATTTAAACAACCCAAAGGAGTTTTGTTGTTGGAAAACATTCATTAGTTTTTTGTAAAGTCAAATATGAGCAGATAAATAGTAGATTGTATTACAAGGGAGCAAAATAATATATTTACGGCGAGGGCGCTATTTTGAATCCAGAGCGCAGTGAAGGATTCTAGAGTAGAATCTCGAACGCAGCGAGGGATGCAATATACGCCGCCCGAGGTGAAAATAATTTTGCGGCCGAGTAATACACTCTGCTTTTCATCCCCCTCTGTAAGAAAAGCAGTAAAGACAACTCAAACTACCTACCTTTCTTTGTCGTTCGGATACATCATAGCGCTAGTCGGGCAAGAAAAAAAAAAAAGTTTTGAAATAAAAAAAATTAAATAAAAAAATATATGTCAACAGATTCCTTATAAGTATCTCCGGGGATGCCGTAGGGGGGTTGAAAATTTTGTTAGATTTTAGCTACGACTCACCGTTTACGAGATATTCTCAATGTTATAAAATTCCGTTTTTGAAAATTTCTCGGTCCCGAAAAAAGCCCCCATACAAAATCAGTAATTTTTTTTTTAAGTACTGCACACCCTTTGCTACACTCCAACCAATGCTTCTTTAATTATGTTCTAAATTCAAATCTCATCGTTTTGGACCCTGTTATGAAACTGTTCAAAATTCAAATCTCATTTATACCCTCTTGTCATAACAGGTAAACAATTAATAGTTTTGGACCCTGTTATTTGATAAACAATCATCGCTTTTCGAATCGATGGGATGAAAAATAATATGCCTGTATGGTTTCTTGCTACCACACAACCTTTTACTGAAGTTGAATCTTGAAGTATTTGAGATGAATTTGAAATTCTTGAAATTATAAATCCGAACTGTTTACTTTACGTTTATTGAAAAATGAGTCACACTACATATACCTATCAATACAGTAAGCGAACTAAATATTAAAATAATAAATTGTAATTTATTGAAAATGCTGACATCGCGCTAGGTACATAATTGTGCGGTTGTTGACCGTACAATGCCTCCTTTACTCTTGAGACAAATTCTAATAGCCAATTATTTACCCGTGGAGCTCTTATTGATCTAACAGTAAAACACATTTTGTATGTCTTTTGTTTAAAAGAAATCTATTCATTGACAAAACAAATTTCATTGCGGGACCGAACGAAACCCAACAACTTTATGGGAACGTAAATGTGTAATTAAAAACTATCCATATTTCACGCTTGCGCTCATACTTATAGCAATGCTTTATGTATGTCTGGGGAGATGTCTGGCCTTCTCCGTTTGATCTGGCTGCTTACAAAAAAGTATCAATATTTTTATTTTTAATAATTAGTTCAGTTCCACATTTCCCATAACTAGATTGTGAGCACCTTTTTGTGTATATTGGTTATTTTTAAAGTATATTGCACTTGACTTTCAGCTTATTACTGCACCAACCAATATACCTTTTTTATCAACTACGGGGTAGCACTTAGCCTTCATCACACCTGATGTTAAGTGATGATAAGGCTGAAGGTCGAAGCGCACTACTCCCGGAATCCTCAATCAATGAGGAACTGGCTATATAACTGCCGGAATACAATAATGCTGAAAACATCATTGTTATGGCGTCAAATTTAGATAAGATGGTGGTAGTTAGCCAGGCGGACTAAGTACAAGTCCTACCACCAACCAAACCGAATACAATATGTACCCCCACTGGGAATCGAACCCGGGACCTCTGGGTCTGAAATCGGTAGTGTGAACCACTGGACCACAGATGTGGTTAAAACCTATTGCGTATAACCTAGTAATAGGTATGATACGTTAGATCCGCCGGTAAATTAGAGCCGTGTCACGCGATACCGGCGTACGCATTAGTATTATCTGGTCCATTAGCGCAGCCCTAATGCGGTGTGCGACTTATGAGCGGGATACAGGGGACCACTACAGGTACGCCTAATCAATTACATTATACGATTAATTGAAGGGAAGCTATGGCCGCAGCATAGTCTAGACTTGATAGAAAAACTTTGGCTAATGCCACACTAAAAAGAGCCTCGCTTATTGCTAAGTATGAGCTAAGCGACTTGCTTAGCGCTAGTTTTTTGAACCGTAGTTAACTGAACTAATGGTTAAAAAAAGTAACTAATAGTCAAATATCTTGAAAATTCGTACTAATTTCAAACAATAGTTAGCTTAACGTTTTGTATCGCCCTGTACAGTACAGTAACTGTACTTCACAGCACGACACAAAACGTTAAGGATCTCCGGAATAATATATCTTTGATCATCTAACCGATGACCGGCCCATGCCTTAAAGTTATTAACCGCACGTTATCGCAACATGTCGCAACTGACCAACTGCACCTTAAAACACCGCAATTGGAAAAAATAACTAAAAAAAACCTCACCTATAACTTAGCTAACTACTACATAACAACCCCACTAGCACAATTCCCTGATAAAACAACAAACCTAAAAGAAAACCAACGCGAAATAAATCGCGCCACACCGGCCGTTACACGTTTAAATACATAAATTACGGGAACAGCGCGGAAACAGCAGTTTCCCCAACTATGGCCGTTCTTGATGAGGCAATAAACGGGGCCAGTTGAAAAAAATAAAAGCATTCTGTGATTGTCCGTACGCCCCCTTGTCTGCTTGGCCACTGGCCCCCTAGTCCACTCGCCTCCTATCTTCCCGCCCCCTGATTTTTCGTTTGACCCCCTAATTGCGGCCAGAAATTTCGCCACCTTGGTTGCGTGTTATTTGTGCTTAGAGGTCTATAAACGACCGTTTGCGAGAGCTTTTCTTTGTAACGTGTGTAGAAGAACTGAGGCAGATATTTATGGTCATTCAATCGCGTTAGCGGTGTTGTGAGGTGTTTGGTTTAAGGTTGGATTTTGCGTGATAAAGTAATATGAAGCTGGAGCATCAGTATTATAATTATGTTACTTATTGTCAAAGCCTCTTAATTTATGTTATCTATCTTCTTCTATCTATTTAAATAAAAATTAATGTGGCTTAGCGTAAAACTAAAGAACGGCTGCTGGATCAATTCGGCAATATCTTTTTTCATTACGTTCCTTTTGTCCTACGGAAGGTTTTTATAGAGAGAAAAAAAGTAAAATTGCGTGGAAAATAGTAAACCACACTTTTCATTTCCCATACAAACCAGCTATCAAAAATTTGATGTAAATCGTTTATCCGTTTTTCACATCAAAACGGAGCAACGGAACGACGTGATTTTTGGTTTGGGGATAGTGTGGGAGCTGGAGAGTGACAAAAAATACTTTTTATCTATGTTTTCGCGGGATAACGTCGTGTAGTCCGCGCGGGCAAAGCCGCGGGCGGAAGGCTAGTGAATAACATAAAATAAGAGACTTTGAGGTTAAGTAAAATATATGAAAAATATTTCTTTCATGTGTGAGGGTAGTAATTTATCTTCACATTGATGAAATTAACGCTGGCTATACAGCGCGTAATAAGTATTGGTTAAATTCGACGCTTCTCGTAACATCTCTGTAGCTTAGTGGTTAGAGCAGTCGCCCGGATAGCGAAAGGTCGTGGGTTCGAGTCCCATCGGAGCTGGTTGTGAGACGGGTCGATTTTTTCTTAATACTTCATTTTAACTTTTACAATAATAAAAATCGGCCAACTCGCCCATGAAGGGTTCCGTACATACTTTAAGTACCGATTGCCTATACATATCTAGCCAAAATACCACAATCATTTTTCGTCAGCATAAAAATAACTTTGTTTTCCATAGTGTCTGTATGAACGACAAACTAACATTTGCGGTTTTTGAAAATGTGTTATATCTCAGAAACTGCTTTCTATATCTCGTTCAAACAGCATATATTTTTTTTTGATTTTAACACTTTGGAAGTGTATATCTTTCAAAATATAGACTTTGATTAAAAATGATTTAAGAAACCTAAATATCATTTTAATATACCTATCTTAAGACACCCCACGAAAACACCACCACCGATTTCAGACCAAGAGGTCCCGGGTTCGATTCCCAGTGGGGGTACATATTGTATTCGGTTTGGTTGGTGGTAGGACTTGTTCTTAGTCCGCCTGGCTAGCTACCACCATCTTATCTAAGTCTGACCCCATAACAATGATGTTTTCAGCATTATTGTGTTCCGGCAGTTAGAGATAAGATAGCCAGTTCCTTAGTGATTGAGGGTTCCGGGAGTAGTGCGCTTCCACCTTCAGCCTTATCACCACTTAACATCAGGTGTGATGAAGGCTAAGTGCTACCCCGTTGTAGATAAAAAAAAAGGTTTTATGATTTTTATTTCAGTTTCATTTCTATTTATGGGGAGCCCCCTTAATTTTTTTATTTTTTATTTTTGTATTTTTGTATCCTAAAGCGGTTTACAGAATTTATCTACCTACCAAGTTCCAAGTATGTAGTCTTAATAGTTTTGGAATAAAGTGGCTGTGACATACGGACGGACGGACGGACGGACAGACAGACAGACAGACAGACAGACAGACATGACGCACCTATAAGGGTTCCGTTTTTTGCCTTTGGCTACGGAACCCTAAAAATGGTATTGTGAATGCAAATGAGTTAAAATTTAAATAACTATAAAAAGTTTGTAAAAAGTAACAGTTGTGATATCACGCTGTGTAATTTGTAACTCTAATTTTTAAGTAGCAAAGAAGATAACATGCCGGTAAAGTTTAATTTTTATTCGAATTGCTCATAGATAAGTCCGTCTTATTGGTATGCGAATGACGACTTGACAAATCAGCAAATAAGATTTAACATTCTAGTCACGCGTCCAACCCTTTGCCGCTTCATTTCTTTCGAAAAGTTGTGATTCCTTTCCCCTTTAGAGCAAACGAAATAAAAGATCAATGAAATAACTTTCTGGAACATGAAAACGCTGTTCTGTCTGAAACAATTGAAATCGAATTCACGATTAAAACGATTATAAAAGAAATGGTGTCATGAGACCTATGACAATCGCCTTTACTTTGTTTATTCTTTGCTGATTATTGCGTTAGCATTGCGGAATCAAGAAACGTTGGATTTTTTTAAATATTTATAAATAACCATGATTTGTTTTTTTAACCCTATTACTAAAGACGTTCTATTTGTTGAAATTATTTTTCAGACTCGATTTCGATCAAAATTAACATAAAAAAATACAAAACGGTATAACGTTACGTTATACTAGGCATTGTCGACTTACCGTTAAAATATTGCCAAAGTTCTTCCCTTTGTTCCATGTTAAAAACAAAAAGCCAACCGTTTTAATTCAGCATCGTCATTTTTTTCGGGTACTGAAAAACGTCGGTTCGACTTCGAGTCCCTGAAAGTGGCCATTTTCATTTAATGCGGTTTAGGTGATAGCGTTAAATATTGTGATCACAGAACACGGTTTTTTTTTCTTGTAGTTGTGATGCAAAGTCACTCTAACAAAATATGATTTGTATTGTTTTCAATATAATTAATTTTTCAGCAAATTTATTGGTTTTTGCAAAAATCAGTAACTTTAATCTTACAAAGATAACAAGCGCTCAAGTGCTTTGTTTACTTACAAAATGGGCCACTTCCAAAAACACCTTGGTTTTCAAAGAGTTAAGGCTGCGATTTCCCAAAATAGGGTATTTTAAATTATGGATTACTCGTAAATCTCAAGTACTAAAAATATGGAAAAAATATATTATGTTATTCTACAGTAATCCAAATATCCTATTACTTGCAGATGTCTTGGTCTTAGTTAATGAAAAATATACGAAAATAATTGTCTTTGAATAGGCGAGGAATTCCGGCCGTCATAAGTTTAAAATTTTTATTATTTAATTTTCAATTAAATTTTAAGTGATTTTCGATTCGCGGGGCGCTCGCGAGTTCACAGTTCACTGCCAGCTGCCGCTGCGTCCGCGTGAAGTGTATCGCGGTCGGCCGAGCAAGCGTTAGCGTGCCTATTTCGGTCGGGAATCATCGCCTTAATTAGCTACTATTAGTTACAGCTTACTTCCTGTTGTCACGCGCCTCTGCAACGGCCACTTACTCTACTATACTACGATGTTCGTTGTTACGTTGCCAATTGAGGGCGCTTGTTGGCGGAACGGTTTTTCTGTAATTTCGGTATATTTGTATCTGTCTGTCAATAGTAAAGACAGCTGTATTTCACTAGGCCTAAAAAACAGCTGTTTTGCACTGGGCCGGTGTACGAGGAAAAACCGATCCATGAATGAACATGCTCGCTGACTGTCAACTTTTATTCCGCTCCTCTATTCGCTTCGCTCGCCGCTATGTTCGTAGACGCACCCTTAACAGCGATGATGTTCAGTTATTGAGCGGTTGTCACGCGCCTCTACAGCAGTCACTTGTTATATCAACTGATCATCACGCTTCCCGCTCCTCCATCCGCTTCGCTCCCCGCTGTGTTTGTAGACACACCCTTAACAGCGATGTTCAGTTATTGGGCGGTTGTCACGCGCCTCTACAGCGGTCACTCCAAATTAATAATGAAAGGGCCCAACCCTTGACGACAGCTGCACTCGGTTGTACCAGTGAGTTTCTGATTATTCTGCGCTTGTACGGTCAATGAAATGTACGTTTTTTTTATTTTAGAGCGGCCCTTTTGATGTATGTATATACGAGAATATTTTATGAAAAGCAGTATTTTTGTTTTCAATGTTTTTATTTGATGTTTTGGTAAACATAGTTGAATTGAGGTTATGAAACAAGTTTTCCTTTTCGTTTTCTTCATCTAGGTTTCTTAGTGGAAGTTTTTCCGCTACAGCTACAGAAACATCTCACTTTGATTAAGGCGCCGATTCCCGAAAATAGGATATTTTAAATTATGGATTACTCGCAAACCACAAGTACTCAAAATTTGGAAAAAATATATGTTATTTTACAGTTATTTATCTGGAGCATCCGGAATTTTTTTTTGGTTGGTGATATTTAACTGGGTCAAATAAAATCCCAAACATCCGTCTAATCGTAATCCAAATATTCTATTACTTGCAGTACCTATACAATTGGTTTTAGTTAATGAAAAATATACGAAAATAATTGTCTTTGAATAGCCGAGGGATTCCGGTCGTCCTAAGTTATTTTTTTTTTAATTTAATTTTTAATCCAATTTTAAGTGATTTTCGATTCGCGGGGCGCTCGCAAGTTCACAGTTCACTGCCGGTTGCCGCTGCGTCCGCGTGATGTGTATCGCGCGCGGCCGAGCAAGCGTTAGCGTGCCTATTTTGGTCGGGAATCATCGCCTTAAAATGTATGTTGGATTGTCGGTAAAATGCTGAATGGTCTGCATGCCATAATACGAATATGAGGTACTTAAAACGAGATTAGCTCTAAAATATCTAAGTGCGAAATAAAGGTGCATGTGAAACAACTCGTGGAGGTGTAACGTGTAGCAGTAAAAATGCATTATTCATCTTTCACGTCAAAACTTTTACGTTGCACCGTGGATTGGCTCGGCTCGCGAATATTTAAGCGCGGGCCACACTAACAGCTAGCGAGGCGGATGACGGACGAGCCGGGTAAGCCTCGTTTCACCTCAATATTCTTTTCATACTTCGGTTCACACCGCGAACGACAAAGGATAAGTTATACGTCACGAGGCTCGCTCGCCAGCCGGCGGTGTGGCCCGCGCTTTAGGGAGAGCCATATTACAGAATTTTGTTCTGATTACCATAAATGGAAATGGTATATCTGTTGATATTTTATTGCATGCGCTTTGTACTCGCTTTTAATACACGGTAGCATTTTACACGTTTCATTTTTTATCCGTTTCGGAATTGAAATGGTGCAAGTCTTGTTTGCTACGAATGCGCCTACTTGGCAGTCGGTTAGATCACGCCCTATTGCCTATTAAAACTGTAATTTTCTTTTATGGCCCAAAAAACTTTTAAATAGTTAGTACTAAAACCACATGGCCGAACCGATGGCCGTTGTGGCAGAAAGGTTCTCGAATGGCGACCCCGTACCGGACGACGACGTTCCGTGGGCAGGCCTCCTAAATCATAGACCAACGATCTGGTCAAGGTCGCGGGAAGCCGCCGGATACAGGCAGCGCAGAACCGATCATTGTGGAGATCCTTGGGGAGGCCTATGACCAGCTGTGGGCGTCGTTCGGCTGACATGATAATGAAAACCACATTTGTTAGATATAATGTGAGATAAGTTATGAAATGATGTACCTAATAATAAACTGATGTGTTAATTTGCTTATTCTGTAAAGGGACTGTAAATAGTTGTTGAATTGACTAGTTGTTGTATTGACTAGCTTAGTTATGTCAAAGTCAGATTGTTCCGTATGGTAAGTGGGAAAAGATGATATATACTTAAGCGAGTGTTTGTCATTTTAGATGACATTCTTTAACTGGGCATTGATCTAGGGGAAACTGTGTCACTTTGTGTAGCGATCTTAAATAAAAAGTGTGATAATCCTGCACCTTGGTTTATGGTTTCATTATTCTCTGATGAGTTTATACATTTCTACTCCTACCCATGGCGGCCGGGCACACGGGCACACAGGCGGCCGGGCAAATGAAACACTAGAAAGTTGACAGCTACAAGTTACAAGTAGCTACCGCAACGTGTCGTAATCACATCAGACCCCCTGCTAAATGGGTTGAAGTTTCAACCTATGAAACTTCAACAACAACTTAAAATATCTTATTGACAAATGGAATATGAAGTATTTTAGAAAAACTCGACCCGTCTCACAATTAGCTCCGATGGGATAAAAACCTTAATCAAATAATGACACAATAAGCGAAGCAGAAATGATGATGATGATGAAGCGAAGAGAACGTATTGAAATGTTTATATAAATGATTATTTTTAATCAACAGTAGGTACACACGAAAGTTTAATTAGTAATTCGTTCTAATTCTAATGCATTTTGAACACAGGTTTTGAATCACCAGAAAGGTTTCTGGAAACAGAATACAAGCCTATTTCCCAAAATTTGCTTTAAAAAAATATAAATAACATTCCCAAAATCACGAGTTGTCGACGACAATTTAGGTGAATATATTATATTCGACGAGTGCTTACCAGAATGATTCTTGAATATCGACGTTTTATCGTATACCTACGTACGTTACGTGACCGAGAAATGGCAGTGTAAGCATTTCATAAGCGTTTTATAAACTGCCGCGAAGCAACGTAGGCGAGCCTAAATATAATACAGGAACGTTATTTTAGCGTAAAATATATTGTACATATACCTAAAGGAAATTGTGATAATTTAATTATCTTAGTTTTTACCACACTTTTATTAACTTCACATGTAACTAAGTCACAATGTAAGAAAATCTTGGAATTCAATTTTAACCTATTTCTAAGTGTCGTATTGATTTGAAACTTTGCAAGTCTATATGAATCCGATGACAATACAATAATTTGCTACCATCGAGCTGATGTGATGATGGAGTCAAGAGGTAGGCAATAGAACTCTTCAATGGCTGCTAGGAAACACCTCGAGATCTGGCTCATTTGTTTCGTTCTGATGAGACCTATTCGCTACACTTGGTGGTAAGGGTCTGATGATGGAGCAGGGAGGAAGCCTGTGGCACTTCTTAATGACCAATAGGAAACACCTCGAGATCTGGCTCATTTGTTTCGTTCTGATGAGACCTATTCGCTACACTTGGTGGTAAGGGTCTGATGATGGAGCAGGAAGGAAGCCAGTGACACTCCTTAATGTCTAATAGGAAACCCCTCGAGTTTGAGCTCATTTGTTTAGTTTTGATAAGACCTATTCGTTACACTTGGTGGTGAGGGTCTGATGATGGAGCTGTAAGGAAGCCAGTGAAACTCCTTAATTATCACAAGAAAACCCCTCGAGTTTGGGCTCATTTGTTTCGTTCTGATGAGACCTATTCGCTACACTTGGTGGTGAGAGTCTGATGATGGAGCAGAGAGGAAGTCAGTGGCACTCCATAATGACCGTTTGGGCTCATTTGTTTCGTTCTGATGAGACCTATTCGCTACACTTGGTGGTGAGGGTCTGATGACGAAGCAGGGAGGAAGTCAGTGGCATTCCTTTGTGACCACTAGGAAACCCCTCGATTTGGGCTCATTTGTTTCGTTCTGATGAAACATATTCGCTACACTTGGTGGCGAGGGTCTGATGATGAAGCAGGGAGGAAGTAAGGGTTCGGCTCGCGCATCCGGTAACTAATGGACTAAACTTGAATTTTTAAAACTAAATACATACAATCACGCCTTTGAGTTATAATGTTTACAGGGTAGGCAGACACATGAATGGACTGTGAAATCGATTACCATCCATCCATAGCTTGCCATTTAATTAACTAAAAAGTAAAAAATAAATATGTAGTTTAAAAAACTAAACAAATACACTTTTATAGGAACAGACTGAAAAGTACAAAATAACCGTCTATTCAGTAACTGAAATTAAAAAGCGTGGTGCGCCCTTTGCAAAGCATGCATTCAAGTACCTAGGCACTTAATATTGACCACGCGCACCACGCTTTTTAATTTCAGTTACTGAATAGACGGTTATTTTGTACTTTTCAGTCTGTTCCTATAAAAGTGTGTTTGTTTAGTTTTTTAAACTACATATTTTTTTATTCGAATACTTACATAGTTATGTTTTGAATACCTATTTATATTATAATGTGTGTTATGTTATGTAACTAATGTAATAAATGACTAAACATTTGGGTTTTCTTTATTGATTCTGACATGTAAAAAAAATGCTTTTGCAACTTATCTGAAAATCAGATTCTTTCATACGTGTATAGATATATTTTATTTCGTCTTTCCCAATACCTGCCATAAAAGTCCCTTTCATGGTGTTGAAACAAACAAGAGGGTAAATTAAATAATGTCGTCTCCACGGCCATGATTCACTATTACCCCACAATCTCGATACCCGCTACCCTGGAACCCGGGTATCCCCGGACACCCTTGTAACGAGAGATCGAGATGACCAAATTTACTTAGACACGAACGTCGCACAAATTTTCGCACTAACGTACAGGCACCAACGTACGGTTTAGTACTTTGTTATATTTTCATTTATTGAAAATGAAGTACCTTATTAGAAAAACTCGACCTGTCTCCCAACTAGCTCGGTTGCTAGGCGGACAAACAAACAAACACACTTTCACATTTATAATAATATTAGTATGGAAGTGATGCACTACGACAAGATCCAGATTTGTATGAGCGATTACTGGCTGGTATAAACTTTTGCACTGAAAAAACGTATTTGAATAAATTTTCACTATGATTTCCTTGGCAGACTAGTTAGCGATCGCATCAATTGATAAAAAAGAAGGTTACTTAATCAAAAATTAAGTAGGTATTAGAAAAGCTTAACTTCAAATTGTCAAGCATTTTCCGGCATCTTGGAAGGTCCATCACATGTTTATGAGATATCGATTGAAAATACCACTTTAGGTAGAGAAATTTTATTTAATTTCTATCCCGTTTTTTCCACGTTTTTTCCGACGACTAGACTATAAAGGTATAAGTCAATTCGGTCATAGCCACAATCCGTACGTGATTGTACCCACAAGGGTCTACAAACATACGAGACGAGATGAATCATAAAAACTCACAATAGTTTACGAGCGAAGAGCTTTACGACCTCCAAGTACAGTCGACACCAGAACAAACCTTACAAGTGACCTACAAAAACCGGTTTTATTACGTAGTCATCAAGAACTATATTAATACGATAAAGCTTTATCACTAAGACACCTCGTCGCTTTCACAATTTTAGATGAATATAAAAGGAACTTTATTATCTGCGTGACAAGATCCTTAATGAGTAGGTATATTAGCTAGAGCTTACTTTAAATCGTTTTCGTTGGTAATAATTCACAACCCCTAATTCATAACATTGTTAGGAAAATTGTAATAAATTAAGTAGGTAGTGGTTATATACTTAAATGGGCAATATAATGACTATGAGTAAGATTTGAAGAAAAAGGTAAAAAAACCTTTGTCGAAACAAATATATTTTGCTTGATCGTCTCTCGGGACCCGTTGACTGCTTAAGCAGTCAAGGAGACCATGGTCGATTTTAGTCTCTATTACTTTGTATCTAAGACTCTCTTTAGTCTGAATATTTTTTGACCGAATGCTTAATAAATTCCCCGTTCATTCATACCAAATACTAGCACAGACTAAAATACAATCAATACGAAATAAATTCGTACATTCAGAAATTTCGAGTCAGTCGACGTCAGTGCCGGCGCTAAGTGTATTTTTTTTGTGCTTTCGTTGTAAAAGGTATATAAACTGCTGTAATATCGTTTTTTTACAGTTTTTATAGTAGATAAAAGTATTAACAATTGTATGTTACCGTATATTTAGTTTATGATTTTTTTTTACATATATATATATATATTTTGCAACGTCATTTTTTATATATATTTTATTTTAAATAGCAAAACATCATAAAAATGTCCAATTTATGCTTATCTCAATAGCTCTATTCATAACCTTCTCAGAAATGTAACTGTGAGCGTTCTAAGTGTTTACATCTGGCGTCACGAACAAAAACAAAACATAGCGATAAGAAAATGACGTCACGCGGTGTCAAATTTCAAGTGGCGCGGTTTCGGAAAGGATAATCTAAGGTCTAAGGGTATTTATGTCACTCTTTAGACAAAAAAATTGTTACACACCAAGACACCCATTTCATTACACCCGACAACGACGTTATTGAAAAAAAAAATACATAAAAATGTTGATACTAGGTATTCTATACTATAAAATTTTATATTTATGTTGCATATAAATATTGCACCAAAATTTTAAAAATTTCCAACCACAGACTTTTTACACCCATAAAAGCTCGCTGCAGCAATAAATCCTTTAATTTCGCAAATCAGTATTAATTCTTCGGGTATCCAACTCATCCTTTAATACCACCCTCCCAGTAATCCTTCGTAATACGTGCAAAATGCCTACCGGTAAAGGGTTGCCTACAGCTTAAACCAAACTGTAGACGTGAAGCGAATGGAGATTTGAAGTTGATCTAAGATAACTCTATTCTTTCAGAGGGGAAAAGCTTTAAGGATTTATACAGCAAAAGCATGGTGTTTTCCATAAGCATTACGAAATAATGCAAGCAAACAAGGCTTACCGGAATGTAGGAAATGTCTTGTAAAGGCTTATCGACAAACAAAATACTGTTTTATTTTAAAGGTATGAGCAACTTCATTGATTAAACTAAAGACATTAACCGCATTATTCCAAAACGTGAACTAAAATTAGACCTGGTTTAAAATTGATGCCGGTCTTTCATTTGGAAAACGAAAGTGACAGCACCAGTTTAGTACCAGTTTTAAACCAGGACAATTTTAATCCACGTTTTGGAATAGGTAAGGGGGTTAAGGTGCTGAAAAACTTGAGCATTCACTTGTAATGAGCTTTCTTGCGAATGTTAAATTACAGAAAAATAAACGGGAGCGTTTTGGCGAGTATTCTATCGAGCGTTTTGACGAACGTTCTAAAGAAAAGCCAGTAAATTTGGTCGAACTTTTTGGTTAGCCGAGCTTCGGTCATTATTTGAGAGCGTTCAAAATTCAAAAAATCAAAATACAATTTTGTTTATACAATTTAGGTTTGTTTAGAACGTCAATGAAGCTACGCCATCGGTTCGCAAATTCTAGCGAGAAGAACCGGCAAGAAACTCGCCAAGAGCTATTTTTTTCTCCTGTTTAACTTATACAGAGTCGTCAAATTTGAAAAATGACCTTCACATAATAGTAAGGTTTCTTTCCATCACAATACAGAATACCGCTTAAATTTAAGTACAATTTTGCTTATTACCTAAAACAGTAAACAATTTTCAACAAAACAAGGAATCAAATAGTTTAATGGACACACTAATCTTAATCTTATTCACATTATATTACAGGATTAATAAAAAGGAAAACTGCAAGCTGCGCCGTATATTCACATCTATAAGTATTAACAGATAAAAGGAATAAATAAAACAATAATTAGAAAAATTGCTTTTACTGTAAGTTAAGGGTACCAAAATTACTATGAGGCACACCAGCTCGCTCATAAAACTATATTATAATACTATTATAATAGTAGTTTATGTGACTGTCGCATAATGAGGGGTATTAAAACACGAGTGGGAGTTTAAAAAACGAGCCTTGGCGAGTTTTTTAATAGTATCCCACGAGTGTTTTAATACCGAGTTATGTGCAGTCTCATACACTACTTTATCTACACTCATTACATTTATCATATATTTCAAAAATTAAGCAAAAAAAATATTAATTATAAAATGTGGATTGGCGCCAAACCCCACTGATAGGAGTCTATACGGTCTATACCTTCTAAATTCAAAATACTAATTTTAAAAAAGTTTCTTATTGTTGCCGGCTAAAAGAAGGGCTTGAAAGAGTTGGAAGTCAGGGCCGGTAAATCCTACGGTTGCCATGGAGACTGAAAAATTAAGAAATAAAAGTGTTTAATAATGAGTGAAAGCTGTATCCGGTTGTATCATAATGACCATTATGATACAACCGGATACAGAGTTTTATTTTTTAAAATTGACTATGGCATAAAGTGTATCAATATACGTTCAGACATGAGTTCATAATTCGAATATTATAACAAGAGTGTAGATAAACTATATTTCGAACACCTTTAACACAAGTAGACATGAGCAGACCCACCCCACTGGCAGCACCCGTTCACGAGCATGACGCATGAGCCAGCCATCGCATGCCATCGCTTTGCTCAACCATATTTTAGGGAACGTAACGACCCGACTCACACGACATCACCGCAGGAATGGTTAACGAGAGCATGACATACTTAAGCTACCCGTGTTAAATACCGAATTGCCGAGTTCGCTAGAAAGATCATGAAAATGTGTGTTGCGATGCTTGCCTCTGTTCGTTGTTCAGTTCGACAATTTTAAAAACTGCGAATGCTCGATGTTCTGTTACAAGTGAATGCTCTAGTTTATCAGCACCTTACTTATTTTTTTTGTATCGATCCCATCCATCGCAGCAAAACGTAATAAAAAGTTTGAAAATCGTCTTCATACATAACCTTATCAGTTACAGTTAGGACAGTTTTTCACGGTGAGCCCTCGATATCGAAAAATCTAAAGATAAGATTACAAGTAGTATGTACGTACAACAAGTCGTATTTAATTAAAAAAATAATTGAAATGACACATGAATTCAAAAGGAAAGCTTTTATTAAAATACTGTTTCTCAATAAGGAGTTAAGGCTGGATATTATTAAAGTTGGAGAGCAAGCCAACGCTATTTCCAATACCTTAACAAAGCTGTCTTTCGCACTCGTTATTCCGCGCTTACTTCAATAAATAATTATGGAAAGAGCTCTCAGTTATTTTGTATATATTATATACTTTTTATTGACTTTTTAACACGACGCGAAGACGACGGTGGTTACATTTATATCTTAAAAATATTTTATATTAGTGGATTTTTGGACATTGTTTTTATTTTTTTGTAAGCTCATCATTAATTGTACCGCGTTTTCGTGTTATATTTTTATTTTTAGGTATACATACATAAATTGTCGACAAAAAATGGATGTATAATAAAAAAATTAAGAAGAATAATATTTTTTTTATACTTTTTTGCATTCACAATGCAATTTTTATAATAGAAAAAACCGACTCGTCTCATCACTAGCTCCGATGGGGCTCGAACCCACAACAACAACCTTTCACTGCCGCCAGAGTATTGCCCGGACAGAATTGACATGAAAATTAAGTGCCTAAGTAAAATTTAAAAAATTACTTTACTACCCCGTTGTGTATAAATAAACACAAACGTAAAGTTTTCTATATAGGTACAAACATTTGTCCGAGAACTTTATTCTCAAATTTGCACTGAATAACTGTATCTGCAGCTCCAAGAATTATTTATGATATCTTTGTAAGGACATGGTCCTATTAGCATTATGGAACGTGACTAAAAACAAAAACACAACGGGAAGGCTAATGCAACACGCAATAAGAACAATACATATTTTTTACGAAATTCAGTACGTGTATGGCTACACTGATAGATCCCTGTCGTGTCACTTTTTAGTCAATAACTACGGTGCGTAGAGCTGAGGCTTGAGTCGGAG
Organism: Crambus lathoniellus; assembly: GCA_949710035.1. NCBI lineage: Eukaryota > Metazoa > Arthropoda > Insecta > Lepidoptera > Crambidae > Crambus > Crambus lathoniellus. Next base: position 5,232,548 of record OX453311.1, read on the forward strand.
CGATTTCAGTAGCAACAACCATGTTATCTAAGTCAAACGCCATAACAACGATCTGATGTTTTCGGCATTGTTGTTTTGCGGCAGTTAGAGATAGCCAGTTCCTCAGAGGTTGAAGATTCCGGGCGTAGTGCACTTCCAACTTTCACTTTATCTTTACTTAATATCATGACTGTGTGATGAAGGCTGAGGCTCAACTCACACTGGGCAGAATCGAAGCGAAGCGAACGCGTCAATTTTTCAAACTATTGCCGCTCGACTCCAGTTGTGCATTGCGTGCTCCCATATTCACATAATATATCAATGGAAAATTAGTGGTGAATATGCTTTAAGTGACAAACATGACGCGTCGCGTCGCTTCAACTCTGCGCCAGTGTGAGTTGAACCTAAGTGCTTTCCGTTATTGAATAAAAAAGTTTACGCTAGTTTTGAGGCTGACAAGTAATTCAACAGCATTTCAAAAATTTTGAATATGTTTTTAATTTTGTATTCTCTAGCGGGCACCAGCAAATTCGTCTAGGTGGACTTGGATTAAACTCCTCGTTGGAAGTTTTTTCCCCTTATATTACCTATTGGAACAAAACTTCGAGGAAAAATTACTGCTAAGTTTTGATGTTATTACTATCGTAATTTTCTATTACACTCCAAATAATAAATAAATTATAAAGGAAAACTTCTAATTGATTGCTAAACTTGTACCTACTGAAGAGACGTATTAGTGCTGCTTACCCGTGGTACTACCAATGGTCCTACTGGTACCATGGGAGGTTTTTTTGCCAGTGGTACTACTGACGTGTCTGGTCAGGCAATAAATTTTTCCCCTGATGATATTTAGTATTAGATGTCTAGATACGACAGTCAAGATATGACTACCTACTTTTCCTATCGTCTCGCTTGAGTTAAGACCCCATTCTTACCTAGGGAAACTGTAATGAAATGCTGGTGCCAGCCCCTCCCTACGGCGTCGGAATACTGATACAGACTGCAAATTTGAGAATGCCTCCACAGTGCACGCTTGTCAACAGAAAATGTCCCCGTGGTGGCGGCGAAATATGTTGCTTATTATAAAGGGGCACGAAAGTGGTGAAGTGTAAAGTCATCCGTCAAATTCTGACGGTTCAGAGTATTTACATTTTATGTTCAGTATTAGGAAAAACGGAAAACTTCTCACATAACTATCTAAGTATAGGAATATCTTATTGCGCCTATTTTGCGTGAGGATGGAGTGCAGCTGGATTACTCCAGCCAACCCAGCTCTGCCAGGAAAGCACCCAGCGCCCTCACTTCGGAGACCGCTTCGGATTATATTATCTATACATATAATAAAACAGAAACGGAAAAAAAGTCTGTACATGAAAGATTAAAAAAAAATTATTACTGCTATGTGATGTGTACAGGATATAGACCCCAAAACGATAGATATTAAAATTTTTGTCTGTTTGTCTGTTTGTCTGTTTGTCTGTTTGTCTGTTTGTATGTTCGCTTTTCACGCAAAAACTACTGGACGGATTTTTACCAAATTTTGTGAAGTAATAGCTTATAACCCGGGTCAACATATAGGGTACCTTTTATTGCGGGAAGATTTCTTTATATTTAATAAAAACCCCTTATTCCTACGGGAAAATACAAAGACTGATTCTTACTAAAATAGATGGCGCCACATGATTATGAAAAAACGTTATATTTAATCGCTGTCTCAATTAATGTTGAATCATGGTTATTTTTTTTTACCTGCTTCAAAACATAATATAAATTGAAACCCATCCAGGCCCATATAAAATCATAAAAATAATTTCATGTTATTTACGTCATTATATCTACTAAGCAATAGATGGCGCAGGTAGTCAGTAAGATATACCTCTCACAAAAGTACATTCGAATGATTATTTTAATTAGGGTGAAAGCCCCCTCTGTTGCCACTTTAAGATGTTTTTACTTCTTTCGCATCATAACTACTAAGCAATAGATGGCGCAGGAAGTCAGTAAGATTACGATATACCTTTCACAAATGTACATTCGAATGATTATATTAAGTAGGATGAAAGCCCCTGCTGTTGCCACTTTAAGATGTTTTTCACTTCTTTCGCCTATGGTCTTAAGTAGGTATCTTTAAAATACAAAATTTATATCTAAAATTGTCAAGAATGTATCTTACACTTTTCTTTACATTTTTAAATTCTTACAATACAAAAAAACTACTTAAAAAAATTTTACAGACTCCAAAAAGTATTTGTCAACTGAAAAGGAAACATATAATATCTATAATTTAGGTACCTTTTTGAGGTCGGTGCCAGTCAGTTTATTTTTTTTTATAACTTTTTATTTCTTAAGTTTTAGTGTACAATAACAATAAGTTTTAGTGAATTGTACTATAACATACCCACGGAAACTACTAAACTGATTTTGATGAATCTTAGACTGTTCCCAAAGTTAGAATACACCTAATTTAAATCAAATAGAATCATCTCGATATGCCTTAAGATTTCGAGAAATTCGTGGACAAACATAACACTAAGTATTCATATACTTACTTATGAAATTTAGTTTTATTTTAGTAAATTAAAAACCTATTTTTTAAACTTAAAATGTGCGAAGGGTGCCGATTGATGTGTTTTTGTTAATCAAATTTTAAAAGATACATCGAGAAATCAATATTTAACTAACTTAGATAAAATAAAAGAAACATCTAATTCGATGTAAACTGAATTATTACTATTGTTATTATGACTTAAAAGTCATAGATAAAAAAGTATATTATCAAGCAAAAGTTTTAAGCTAAGTAAGCACTCGGGGCAGTGGCCAAAACTGAAGTTTTCACCCTATTGATGTAATATTTCTATTGCGCATTTCCACTCGACGCTAGATGTCGCTACAGTTAGTATAGTGGTGCCACAAATATATCTGACCCGGTGACAGTGGTCGTGGAGGAGCCACTAGCAATACAAAATTTACTGTCAAAATGGACTGCCGGCAGTCAACAGTATATTTAGTACCAAAAACTAACCACTGTGTGAAATAAGTTTGTCGCAATGTAGACAAATGTAATTTTGAAAAATTTGCTCATAAACGCTAAGTGGCCAGTACGTAGATACCGACACCTACCTACCATTTTTTATGTCATTTAACCGGCTCTGGCTACTTAGGCCTTCAGCCGTAGGTACCATCCAATAAAATAAAGGAATATTAAAAATAGTTTTCTATCTAACTTATTTATTCATTTATTTACTAGGAAAGCTTACATAAATGATGTTAAATTAAATAATTAAATGGTATATCATTACATTTTATACCCGTTACTTAAAGAAAGTTAATTACAAGCTCTCACAAATAGGAAATGTCTCCATATCAAAATACTAGCCTTCCGCCCGCGACTTCGCAAGCTCGGACTAAACGACGACGTTATCCCGCGGGAATGTGATATTTTTCAGGGATAAAAAGTAGTCTTAAGCCATTACACAGTCCATCCAGATCGCGATCACTGATCGCGATCGAGATTTACCATGTAGATATTTTGCGATCAAGATCGCGAGCCGTCAATCACCTTCGTACACAGTCAATCTGGATCGCGAACATTGATTTTGATCGCGGATCGCGATCCAGATTGACTGTCTAATGGCTGCCTAAGTATGTCACTTTTCAGCTGCCAAACTATTCCCATTCCAAAAGTCACGTCGATCCGTTGCATCAATTTTGACGTGAAAGACGGATAAACAAACAAACCCTCTTTCACATTTATAATATTAGTATGGATACACACGATCTCTTTTTCATTTTATAGTAACAATATGATTGGCCTGATATTATGCATTACTAAGTAAGAACATAAATTTTAGCTTGATACCTCCCACGCATACTTGAGAAAAAGTTTCTTGATAGGTAGACGGACAGATCTATGAATGAGGGCTCAACTATGTTCATGCAGCATTTGATAATAACATACCATGTTCATACCCTTGCCTGCATATTCGATATTCTTTAGACCCTTTTAGTAGAGAATAGGATTTCAAGAAGAGCGTTATGAAATCTGGGCAACAAACACACATAAACTAAACTAACACAAAAGTCACTACACCGCGCGTACGAAGTCGCGGGCAACAGCTAGTACATAATAACAATCCGAAAGACATTTTTCCGATATTGTCTACAGTTGATACACGACTTGTAAAATATCTCTTAAGGGCCCCACAGACGATCAGTCCGCTTGCCATCCTAGATCGGATCGGCCGTCTGACGTTCGAGACCTCCATCGGCCACACACTAGCAGTTGATAATCAGTTTTAGTTTTAGTCGGTAGTTTCTGTCCGTCCGATAACTGTCATAATTGGTCAACGGCCGTCAGTCCTAAATCTTAAAGGGAACTGTGAGTATGAGTCGATTGCGGCCAACTGACAGGCCGTTGCCAACAGGCGCACTGATCGTCTGTGGGGCTTTTTGGTTTGATTGTACGAGTTTCAAGAATTTCCGGCCGGGTTCGTTGAGTGTCCTTTAACTTGAACTAAGGGCGTTGCAGATAGCATTGTATTTTAACGTTTCAGTATACGCGCTTATAAATTATTTGTAGAAATTATACAATAAACAGTAGCACAAGCACGAAAGCTCGACACAGTCACGCGCTAAAAAAAAAGAGTTATCCAATAAATAATAAATAAATCAGCCTGGGTCGTCCCACTGCAGGGCAAAGGCCTCTCCACCTTCCTTCCATTTCACGCGGTTTAGAGCTGTTGTGTGCCAGTCACTCATATACGAGTCAAGATCCAATGTGGACAAATAATAAACTACTAGCAGATCTGGTGAACTTGGCCTCATTTCCACCTGCAAGTAAGTCTTCTGCGATAAATGTCCGACAGTCTGTCCGATAGCAACTTGCAAGTGTTTACTTGCAGGTGGAAATGAGGCCTTAGTATCACCAACATCTAATAAAGATAGAGAGATAGGCGAAGTGAATCTAAATTCACCAAAGGAGTTTTATACACTGCCTGCCACAAAATGTCACAAGTAGGTAATCCAAAGCGGCTAAAACGTCAGTGATTACATACTCTTTGTAAGCGGCCATGGAAGAAATTACAGTCTTGTATAATAAGACGGATAAACGATTTTCCTTACAAAATTACCATTTTTATTTTACATTTTTCCAGAAAAAAAAGTAGCCTATGTCAGTCTCCAGCTCCCAAACTATCCCCATACCAAAAATCACGTCGATACGTTGCTCCGTTTTGATGTGAAAGATGGACAATGAAACCAACAAACACACTTATTAGTATGGATATTTGTTGATTCATTTCAATGTCTGTTCTTCATCGATTTGCAAGCTAGAAAATATAATCTGGATAAATGTGAAATAGCAGCAAAACCATAATGTTTCACAATATACCGACAAAAAGAGGGCTTTCAATGGTTTAACATGGAGTATCCACAGTAACGACCATGAAGTTCGACTTAATACTGAGGTAACTGGAGAGTGCAGTACGAACAATTTTTTGAATACCACAAATAACACAGTGGCTGTCTTCCGTCTCACCTACACTTTAAAAAAATACGTATGGTCATATGAGACAGCTGACAGCCACTACATACATAAATCAAATCAAATTTGCTGGCGACACTTTTTTATTCAGGGTGAGAGCTCCAGTTACCTCAGAGTATTAAGTCAAACTTCATGGTAACGACTGACTGATGAGGGTTGACATAACCCTATGACGTGGTGGATGCTTTTAAAATGACGCTTAGAAATACATGCATTTACCTATAGGACATCATTTAAAAAGCATGTTCAAAGAATTTTAGTACGGGCGGTCGTTGAAAAGATGTAAACGTTATCAATGCGACCTCATTTACAAGCTTTTTACAAGCTTTTTATTAACTTGCCATGTTAGTTAGTTAGTTAGTTAGTGGGGGACAAATCTTGCAAGCTTAATTTGACCCACTTCTCAGTGTCCGATAGAGCTGAAATTTTGTATACAGGCTTGGTTTAGATGACAATACAATATAAAAGTAAAGTCAGCAAAAAGCTTGTCATAAAAATGAAATTTTTGCTAAAAACTTATTATTACAAGCTTTTTTTTAACTTGCCATGTTAATTAGTTAGTTTGTTAGTTAGTGGGGGACAAATCTTGCAAGCTTAATTTGACCCACTTCCCAGTGTAGTGTTATAAAAGAACTGAGTCTTTTAGTCCTCATTTTGCGGCTATGAGTTCTTTTTGCAGAACTTACGACTAATTAGTCTTCTGAGTCCTGAGTCTTGAGTTCCTTTGAGTCTTTTCAGTTCTTTCAGTCCTAAAATTTCTTGAGTCGTTAGATTTATTCTAAGTCCTTTCGTTTTTTTTTCAGTCCTTTGAGCTCTATGAGTCCTTTAAGTTCTTTCAAATCTTATGAGTCGATAGTTATGCAGCATGACTGCAGTCCAATCAAAAAGACTCGTGCCATGAAGCCTTTGAGTTCTTTAATAAAATCATAAATCATCATCAATCATAAAATGAAGTTTTTACTAAAACTTATTTTTCATTACTTTATGTCAACGTGAGGCATTTTAAATTCGATTCTCAAATTATTTCTCTTGGATGACAAGTCACGTCGGCGTCGTCTTTGCATAATGTCAATACTTTTGAAGTCCTTACTTTAATTTCATAGAATGCGTCATCTGATTTACCCCTAGAAAGATAAGTAATCGAATAATAGACTATGCCGTCCTTCAAAAGCTGTCAAGCTGTCAAAGTGGACTACGATCATTTATTTTTTTGATGTTTTATTTTTTCTCTAATCATTTTGCCACCACTGCTTGCCACACAAACGTAAACAACAAGTAAGCACCATGAAAGATTTCTCAAATATTATAGCACTACCGGATCCTCGCGGTTTCACCCGCGTGGAACCCGTTCCCGTGGGAATATCAGGATAAAATATAGCCTATGTCACTCGGGAAGACTGTAGCTTTCTAATGGTGAAAGAATTTTCGAAATCGATCCAGTAGTTTCGGAGCCTATTCAATGCAAAGAAACAAACAAACAATCAAATCTTTCCTCTTTGTAATATTAGTATAGATAAGGAAATTGTAAGTAGCTATTGTAATAAAATTTACAAACCGAAATCCACGAATCTCTTTAAAACATCAATGAAAATTAATTAAACGAAATAGAATTTGCTATAAATCTTTCAATTTCGACGCTAATCGAACCCGGCTTAGGCTCGCTTTTGTAATTTAATTAAAGATTTCGACTTTTGGCGAAAGTCCAATTATATTACATCTACTAAGCCGATCATTCGCATTAATTTATTGCTTTTTGTTAAGAATTTGAAAAGATCGCCTTATGAAATCATAATTGAAGATGTTGTGGCATCTGTTTTATGAAATCTGTTGAATCGGAACTTTTAACCGTATATTCAGCAAAAAGGAAAGTAGGGCAGAAACCCCGGTTTTGGCCACTGCTCCGGTTTTGGTCACTTTTTGCTATAAAAGTTATCTATATAACTTTAAGTTATTTCTGGCGATGGCAATTCAAAGAAGGGATGTTAAGGTAATAATAACAAGTATTAGAATCCCTTATGTGAAACGGTTTTGTTTTCAATAAACACCATTTCCTGTTTTAAGAATGTTTTGTATGAAAACTTTAAGAAAGTTAAGGATGAAAGTTATTATAAACCCTTGTTTCTTACAGTTGAATTATTGTATGGCAATTGTTTAGTTTCTAGCACATTAACATAATATTGATTTGACCTGGATTTGGTTTTGATTTTTTCGTTATATGTACCTACTAACAGTACCTACTAACAAAAAGTTCGGCAATCTATAAATGGCCAAAAAGTAAATAAAAATCAAGCTCCCATAGCAGTTGGTGGACCTTTTAAATTTAAGTAAGTACCTATTCCACAGCATGATACTCCGACTGCAATGAGAGCTTATTTTTACAAAACTGCTCAAAAAGTGAGTGTATTGTGTATAGGTTAATGTATGTATGTTAGTTTCTTTATACCGCCATCCGTTTGACGATTAATTAATTTTTACCTGTCATTCTAAAATATTGCGATAAGCTTTTAAATTTTAACCAAGTTTTGAGTTTGCTATGGTGACTATAATTTAATTCTAATTCTGATGGGGAAAGGAAAATTTGCAATAGGAAAAAGCCACCAATCCCATGTGAAAATCTACATTCAGGATTGTTTTCACAGTATCACAGTTTCATTGATTAATTTACGGTTTTATTGCTTTTTAACCCCCGGCTATAAAAAGAGGGGTGTTACAGTTTGACATGTCTGTGTATCTGTCTGTCTGTCTGTCTGTCTGTCTGTCTGTGGCATTGTAGGACCGATTTTGATGCGGTTTCGTTTTGTTGGAAAGCTGATACGTGATCGAAAGAGTAAGATTTAGATCGATTATAGTTATCTATAATTTGTGATTCAGACGTTGCAAGGTCATCAGCTCTTATGTATTTTAGGGAATAGTATACAATACCCTAACATATACTATACCTTTAAAGCACTTCTCTTTTTGTGGTCCCCCGACCAAGAGACATTTTTTTTTACTTTTTAGACTTTTTTTGTGCCGCGTGTTCCTAAAAATTTTTTTTTTATTCTTCATGACATCATCTTACAGTTAAGATAACAACATGCCAAGTACAATATGGCAAGATAGGGCTTCATAGACAAGACGCAGACGCATAGCAACTGTGGAGCTCCGTTGCAATCTGCCGCCCATCATAGAATGCACCAAGGAAGAGCTGAACTTGGCGACTGATAACGCAATTGATTTCGCCAGATTGTGGGAAGGGCAAACTTAACTCTAAAATTTCAAGTGTTTGAACTATTGACCCGATGAAGTAGAAGTCAGTTAAGATTTAGCTTTGACGATGCCTTCTCCTGCTCGAAATTACTTAGTTATTTTCTCAGAAAAATGGAATAGATAGAGCAACTCTGAGTCAGAGACACAAAGTCCCTACTAAACGGGATGCTGCTAGAATTTAAATGAGCTGACAAATAGATATGACTCACGATGAGACAAATCCGCAGACGTTGTAATTCACTTGGTAAAGAAGATTAAAACAGTAATCGCTATTAGAACACAACAAGTAGTAAGTAGGCGGGACGTAGGAACGTGTAAAACCCTTTTTCAGCAAAGTTTCCGTACATTTTACTTTTGTATAATTTTTAGATATTTTCAAGTTGTCATTGTAACCAGTTTTTTTATCCACAACGGGTTAGCACTTAGCCTTCATCACACCTGATGTTAAGTGGTGATAAGGCTGAAGGTGGAAGCGCACTACTGCCGGAATCCTCAATCACTGAGAAACTGGCTATCTTATTTCTAACTGCCAGAACACAATAAGTAATGCTGAAAACATCATTGTTTTGGCGTCAGACTTAGATAAGATGGTGCTCAAAACAGCAAGGATTTCGTATATTTTTCTTTTGTATAATTTTAAGATATTTTCAAGTTGTCATTGTGCCTGTTTTTTTTAATCTACAACGGGATAGCACTCAGCCTTCATCATGTTAAGTGGTGATAAGGGTAAAGGTGGAAGCGCACTAGTCCCGGAGTTCTCAATTGCTAAAGAACTGGCAACATATCTCTAACTGCCGGAACACAATAATGCTGAAAACATAATTGTTATGGTGTCAGACTTAGATAATAATGGTGGTAGCCAGAGGTCCCGGGTTCAATTCCTAGTGGGTACATATTGTATTCGGTTTGGTTGGTGGTAGGGCTTTGTTCAAAGTCCACCTGGACTATACTACCACCATCTTATCTAAATCTGACGCCATAACAACGATGTTTTCAGCATTGTTGTGTTCCGGCAGTTTGATATAATATAGATAGCCAGTTTCTCTACGTGATTGAGGATTCCGGGAGAAGTGCGCTTTCACCTTAGCCTTATCATCACTTAACATCAGGTTTAATGAAGGCAAAGTGCTACCCCGTTGTGGATGAAAAAAAATTTACTTGTTTATGTAATAGCAATCCATTCACACCAGCTTGTGTAAATGGATTGCTATTACAATGTCTCTTGGGCTACGGGCTAAAAAATATGGATATGGATATGGACATGGACATGGGCTTCATTTTAACATTTGAAACCAATATTATGCCCATATAAGGACAAAATATGGGCTTCAAATATCAAATGAATTCCATGTCCATATCTATATTTTTTTGTCGGTACAGGGGCAGCATGTAAATCACACAAGCAACAAGCAGCCATCCCGGACACTCTTTTCCCGGTTTTCATCCGCTTGTCTTCTTTACGGGCGGAGTGGACGTTCGCTCGAATTGATGCATCGTAACTTCTAGTAGTTTCAACTTGAGTTGTAACTAGTTAAATAAGCGAGCGACGGTTTTGAAACGTTACGGAGATTTTCTTTATATCGCGTTTTTCATTTAACTTTCTTATAATTTTGTGTTCGATTCTTTTAAAGTGTATAGGATGTAAGTATCTACAATTTATTAATAGATTCGTTTTTATTGCCTACAGATGTGTCAACTATTGTGATGATGAGACGACCTCTGCGGACGAATGATGTACGCACCGGTTTTCAAGATGTAGCTATCTCTAAGAGGGGGGCGGGGGGGTTCGATTGACGGTCGGGTAAATGTTAGAAACAAACTTTCTTCTGACTCCACGCACTAATCATAGTATTTCAAGCATATTTCGATTGAGTATTGCTTAAGCTATTGAAAGTATTAAAGATAAGGTACCTATTACAAAAAATCTTACTCGTCTCACAACCTTTGATATTTTCAATCAAAAGAAAATTGCATTGTAAATGCAAAAAAGTAAGAATAATTTGAGTGTAGCTTTATTTCTTTATTAAGTATTGCTCACAGCTGGTGGCATGTTATTCAGAGATAAGTTTGACTTCTATTTCTTTTTTTTCTGACTTCTATCTAAAGAAAAAAAATTTACAGAAACCTTCATCGACGTAAAACTAAATCTGATTTTATCTGAATTCCTACATTTTCTGCTGCAGATTTTCGTATAGGTGCGCGTTTGCAATTCCTTATTGAATATTTATCTGTTCGCTTTTCGCTGGCGTTTTATCGCCAAAACGTGATACAATCCGCCTATGGTACATAAATAACGTCTTGAGAAATACTACCGACCGGCTTCCAATTAAGTGGTATTCGTTTATTTAAGTGCACCGAATAAATAAATTAGACTCGATGAAATTTAATATAATTTCAATTCAATTCAATTCTTTATTTGTCCGAGTATTTATCATCATCATCAGCCATTTAATGTCCCCACTGCTGGGGCACTGGCCTTCCCTATGGATGGTTAAGGAGAATGGGCCATGACCCACCACGCGGGCCCAGTACGGCTAGGTGGGTATTAACGACTGCAAATGTAGCTAGGATCAATGGCTTAATGTGCCTTCCGAAGCACGGAGGAGCTCGAGATGAATTTTTTTTTATCCCGTGACCGACCATTGTGAAAGTTGCTTAAGGCGATAGGCTAGGCGAAAATGGCGCCCCGTGGTGAATTTTTATTAATATAGTAATTCTAAGACAAACTATACATGGAATTTTTTGGGCCCATAAGTAATCTAGTATTTTTAGACGGTATCATTACATTCCCTCATATCAAAGTCATTGCTAGAAGTAGACACCTAGCATTTTGTTAAAAACGGACATTTTTGCAGTTTTGTTATCTACTTCTACGAATGACTACGAGGGAATGTAGCGATAACTTCTAAAAATACTAGACTATGGGCCCTAAAAAAACCATGTAAAGTTTTATTAAAATCTTTTTCTATTAACAACTTAGTAAAAACCTCCGAGGGCGCCACTTTCGCCTTAGGTACCTATCGCCTTAACTTCAACGATGGCTTGCTGTTGCTGCAACGTTGCTTAACCGAGAGCGCTAACCACTGAATCAAGTGCTCCTCATTTTGACCGCTCGTCATATTGTCCGCTTATTGAAAACAATCTATTAATTTTTGGCATTTCTGTAACTCTAGACCTGTGTTCTGAAACCTTTGAAAAACCTACAAGAATAAGTAACGCTAAAACAATTATGTTCTGCGATGAGATTGGGAAGGGCTTGGGCCAATTAATCCAGAAACATTCTAAGGAAAGTGTTACTAATTATTGTATGCCTGGATCAAGCATAAATGAGATTATGAAAGTAATTGTAAAAAAATCTTATAGTGAAAACACAAACTTGATTGTTTTAATCGGGAATAGAGATAGTATAAACAAAAACCATTTAATATCATACTGTAACTCATTATGCTCTCTAAATGTTAGAAAAGTTGTTATGTTTACATTTCCCTATAGTCAAGGGTTTTCACAATTAGAGAATAAATTAAGATATAATCTTAATTTAACATTAAGCACAATAGCATCTCATAATAGTCAGATACAAATAATTGACATAAATACCCTGTTATGTAATCTTAACTTGACGAAAGATAAATACTATCTGCATAATTATCATAAGCGACAAATAGCATTATCGCTATCTTTTTATTTTAATCAACTAGCCAACAATCTGGCTACTCTAACTTCTGCTTCTTTTGAGCAGCTAAAATGTGACATTTCTAATTCAACTTTGGAATCTGTTCCAAATAATTCGATTCTTTTGAATCCAAATACTGACATGGTTAATTTAAATTACCATTAGAGACAACGGAGGCATACTCTAGCCCAGTATTGACAAGAGGAAGGCCTAAATGTTTAAAAATAGTACACCAGAATATCCAAGGCTTTTCTGCTGGCAAAGACCTAGAAATAAGTTTATTTTTAAATTGTGAAAATATTGATGTGTTATGTGTTACTGAACATTGGTTAAAAGAATATGAATTATTGTTAAATTTGGATAATTATAGTGTTGTAAGTTCATTCAATAGAAAAACTGCAGTAAGGGGGGGTTCTTTAATAATTTTACCTAATAACACACAATATAAAGAGCGAAAGGATATAGTATCCCTCTCTGTTGAACGAGTTTGTGAGATATCATGCGTGGAACTTGAACAAATGATTATAATCTGTGTATATAGCCCCCCTGGAGCAAATTACACAGTCTTTGAGTCCACTATGGAGGATGTTTTGAAAATATGCTGTCGTAAGAATAAAAAAATTGTAGTTTGTGGAGATTTTAATATAGACATCTTAGATATTAAATTAGCACAACTCTCCAGTAAATTCCTTAATCTTTTTAAATCATTTAATTTGCTTCACACTTTTAATGAACCAACGCGAATTACGCCAACATCGGCTACTTGCTTAGATAACATCTTTTCCAACTGTAACTTAATTGAGAATTCGGTAATTAATATTATTAAATCCGACCACAGTGGACAACTAGCTTCTTTTGAGCACTATAATGTTACTCCTAAACGCGAAGTAATTTGCAGGCCAATACCGAAACGTGGTATTACTAAATTTAGAAATAATGTACAAGATAAAATTCAATGTTTGCCAGCTTCTGCTGACGCTAATAACTCTTATCAATCATTATTTGATATTGTTGAAAAAGAATTTAGTAACAATTTTAAACAAAAAGTTATAAAGTGTAATGATCGTAAGAAGTTCAGTGACTGGGCCACACCTGGTATTTATAATAGCAGAAGAAAGTTATTTGAACTCTATGCCCAAAAAACGACTTCCTGTGATCCTAGCTTCATTGAATATGTCAAGAAATATTCAAAAACATTTAGGAAAGTATGTGCTTTGGCAAAATCTAGGTATATTTCAAATAAAATTAAATCATCTGAAAATAAAATAAAAGCTACCTGGAGTATTATAAACCAAGAAACTGGCAAAATAAAAAGCAAAATTAATTCATTTAACTTAAAAATTAGTGATCAGACTTTTGAATCAGATATTGAGGTGGCTAGTGCTTTTGAAGGTTACTTTGCTCGAATTCCGTTAGAAACTACTAGCAGACTTAACTCTTGCCCCAACACCGCTGTCTCTCTTATGGAATCTAGTGTGAACAAGTGCCAGGAAACATTTAGTTTTAGCTATGTCACTACCGAAGATATTATTAAAGCATTCAAAGCAATAAATATTAAGAAAACAGAAGATCTCTGGGGCATATCTACAAGTATCATCAAATCAATAATTGATGTGATAGCTCCATCATTAGCAATAATTTTTAACCAATGTATAAGTGAAGGGGTCTTTCCTAATTTAATGAAAAATAGTAAAATAATTCCTCTGTTTAAAGCTGGTGACAAAAGTGACCCAGCAAATTTTAGACCTATATCCATACTACCAGCAATAAGTAAAATATTTGAGAAATTAATTTATGCTCAACTTTTAGAATATTTTAAATTAAATAGTATACTGCATGAGAAACAGTTTGGTTTTTCAAAAGGTAAAAGTACAATTGATGCTGGGGTTGCATTTCTAAAACATGTACTTGATGCCTGGGAGGACAAGCAGGATGTAATCGCTATTTTTTGTGACCTTTCCAAGGCATTCGATTGTGTTGATCACCAAACACTATTAAGGAAGTTAAAACATTATGGTGTTTCTGAAATGTCAGTAAGCCTTATGCATTCATATCTGTATGAAAGAACTCAGAAGGTAGTTATTAATAAAACTGAGTCTACCGGAGCTCCCATTACTATGGGCGTACCCCAAGGATCAATATTGGGCCCGCTGTTGTTTTTAATATACATAAATGACCTTCCTTACTACGCGAAGAATTTATGTGAGACAGTGCTATTTGCAGATGATACATCTCTAGTCTTTAAAGTAGATAGAGGTGATGACTGTTCTGACGAAGTAAATAGTGCTCTTTCAAAAGTGTCACATTGGTTTAATAGTAATAATTTATCATTAAACTCAAAGAAAACTAAGTGTTTAAAATTTTCGTTACCTAATGTAAGACAAGTTGATTTTCATATAAGACTAGACGGCGATATGGTCGAATTCATTAACAATACAAAGTTTCTAGGTATTATATTAGACTCGCGACTACAATGGGATCCTCATATCGAAGCCTTGGCGAGTAGACTCAGTTCGGCCGCATTCGCAGTAAAGAAAATAAGGCTCTTAACCGATATTGAAACGGCTAGAATAGTCTATTTTAGTTATTTTCATAGTGTTATGTCCTACGGCCTTTTGTTGTGGGGCTCAGCCGCTAACATCCAAAGTATATTCGTGCTCCAAAAAAGGGCTATTCGCGCCATGTACAACCTCCGATCGAGAGATTCTTTAAGAGATCTATTTAAAGAAATAAACATTTTAACTGTTGCAGGACAATACATCTATGAAAATATTATTTATGTGAAAAAATATTATAATACATTTGTAAAGCAGAGCGATATTCATCGCTTTAACACAAGAAATAAAGATAAACTTGTCGTTCCCAAGTTTAGGCTAGAAAAATCCAGAGCCTCATTTCTGGGGAAAAGCATATCCTTTTTTAATAAAGTTCCACAGCATATTATTGAACTACCATTGCATAAATTTAAATGTTACATTAAAGAGTCGCTGATGAGCAAAGGATACTATAAAGTAGACGATTATTTGAATGACCGCAATGCATGGTCATGATGTAACACATAACATAATCACTGTTTAAATTGATGTATTTTTATACTAAGCAATTGTTGTATTAGTAACGATATGTTTTTTTTTGTAAATGTCGTTACCTAACTAAGAAACGCTGGCAAGTTTCTTGCGCCCATTCTTCTTGTCAGTTAAAAAAGTCTTGAATGGGTGGTAGGAAAATATTGACGATTCATAAGTACATATTTATTATGTCTAAGTGAATAAAGAATATTTTTATCTTATCTTTATCTAATGTGACCTTTGAAAACTAACTTCTCCGTAAGTTAGTTTTCAAAGGTCACATAAGCTACTAGGAAAAAATCAAGCTTCCACGAATACTTAACAGATAGAGATTTGTGATTTTATTTGTTCGGAATTTCATTATTGTTATTGAGGAATTGTGATCCATTTTACCTTTTTATTCTTTCAAACGCTCTTAAAATAGTTGTTGATAACATCTACGCACAATAGCTGAATTTAGCATTCATTCTAGCCTACAAATTATTATGAGACCGGACCCCATGAAGTTTGACTTAATACTCTGAGGTAACTGGAGCTCTCACCCTGAATAAAAAAGTGTCGCCACCAAATTTGACATTTATGTATGTAGTGGCTGTCAGCTGTCTCATATGACCATACGTATTTTTTTAAAGTGTAGGTGAGACGGAAGACAGCCACTGTGTTATTTGTGGTATTCAAAAAATTGTTCGTACTGCACGCTCCAGTTACCTCAGTATTAAGTCGAACTTCATGCCGGACCCTGATTGACGACATTCTTGTCAGCTTTTTATTGCTAAAATTTCTGCCATAGAGGTTGCTAACAGATAATAAATTTCTTTGACATTTTACAAATGTTTTGTATCAGCCTTATAATAGTTCAGGCTCTAGGCTGAATAAAATTGACTATAAAATTGAATTAAAAAGAAAACCAAAAATGCAAAATAAAAATCGTCTTTCAACTGTTTAAAATTTACAACGATGTTAACTTTAAATTGCTTGTAGCCAAAAACGATATTCATGATTCCATATGAAAAAAGCCCCTAAACCGAGAACGATCGTGTGCATCGGAACGTTACCAAAAGATTTGTGAATATTACCGCACACAATAAATGCGTAAGGAATATTTATTATTTTATCGCAAACGGGATTTTTATAGAGATTGTGATTTAGTGTTGTCGAACGATTCGGGGTCGGAACGGAACCTCACCCGGAACCATTTCCGATTTTACGCGCCGTCGCACAGTACCCGGTGTTATTTCATTTTTGTGATGTGCGGTGTCCGTGACAATAATGTAACGTGATTTAAAATTGATTCTTGCGGCATCGGTAGCTGTATCGTTTAAATTTTTTACCTTTTTCCGGAAAAAGGAAGAAAATGTATAGCGTTTTACAGAACATTATCATAAATACATAATAGCAAAAAAATTTTTCTTACAATAATTTATTTCTGTGAAAATAGTAGAGCTTGGTATTTAAAAAAAACAGTTTTATTAGATTTAACACAATATTATTATTAATAATCCTACTAATATTATAAATGTGAAAGTGTAGATGTTTGGATGTTTAGATGTTTGGATCTTTTTATGTTTGTTACTCAATCACACCAAAACGGCTGAATGGATATGGCTGAAATTTGGGACAAAGACACTTTGTAGCCTGGAGAGGAACATAGGCTACTTTTTATCCCGGAAAATATCACATTCCCTCGGGATAACGTCGTGAAGTCCACGCGGGCGAAGCCGCGGGCGGAAAGCTAGTAATAATGATAAATAAAAGATACTTTATTGCACACAAACAGAAGCAAACAGAAATAAAAACAGTAAACAACACAGAAAGTTACAAAAAAAGCGGCCTTATTGCTAAGCAGCAATCTCTTCCACGCAACCTTGGGTGTTAGATGTTTGTGGTAGAGGGATTGAAATAGAGTAGGGATGACATACCTGTGGGTAAGTGGAAATGTCCGATTGTTAGAAAGAAAGGGAAGATCGGCAGTACCTTATCTGTCTCTCTTTACTGACGTCAAATCGTCCGATCCTCTAAACTGCAGAGAATGGGAGCAAAGCAAAACTATTAGGCGATTGGACGATTAAACTTCATTAGACATAGGGTACCGCGATTTTCTTTCTCTTTTTAATCTAAGGACTGCTGGAGGCCTGGCTCCCCTGCTACAAAAGCAATCCAATATTACAGTATCCAAAATGATCCTTATTGCTTTTATAAAATTACCAAAAATCGATAATGCCACAAGAAAAGTAATGAAACACTAAAATATATTTCATTGTCATTTTAAAGTCCTCAAAAAGGCACTTGTACAAGATAAAATATATTACTGGATGCAATTTGTAACAACAAAACGAACCGCGTAAACGATTCCCGGGACAAATAAAAAACGCACGTAAACAAAGGGCGACCGTCTTACCTCAAACATTCTCTTTGATATGAATTCTTTATGTTTGACTAGGGATGGGAAAAGTATCGATGTTTGTTCGAAGTTTGCTATCGGAAAATATACACAAGACGACGTTGTCGATATCACATAATTATCTAAAAAAATGAATCGCATAACCATAATTCAAAGTTTTATTACCCTTGTTTGGCATTTATATTTATTATTTTATTTGCTACGTTTTTGGTTGGTGTGTATTTTAAAGAAACTACCTTTTGGATGTCTATTTCTTAGTTATTGAAAATTATTTACTGCTATGATTACCGGGTTTTTTATTTTGTTTTTAAACTTAAGATTAATTTGTGATGGAAAGTGACTTTACATATTATATTATGTTAAAGTCACTTTTCAATTTGACGACTCTGTATGAAATATGACAGGGAGAAAAAAAATAGCCCTTGGCGAGTTTCTTGCCGGTTCTTCTCGTTACAAGGCCTCCCGCCGTAGGATTTGCGAACCGATAGCGTAGCTTCATTGACGTTCACAAGTGCTGTATCAGCCTAAAATGAATAAATGATTTTTGATTTTGATTTTTGATTTTTTAGAACGACTGCACCAAATTAGATAACTCTTTATTTGTGTTGTGTTTGGTATTACCAGTACAAGGTTTCAGGGCAAAATTTTCAAAACTAATAGATGGCGCCACCCATGCGAAGCCGGGGAGGGGCAGCTAGTATATCACGCGATATGATATAGCACGTCATGCTGTCTTGCTTACCCCACTAAGGTGTTAGCAAGATATAGGCTCTTTATCATGCATCAATAGTAGATAAATACGCTCATGCTAGGCCGGCAGGGTTGGCTATCGATATCGAATAAAGCATCTAACCGCTCTAACCCTTGCCGAAGTGAGGTTAGTATAACGTGTTTGGCGTAAGGCTTGCTTTTACAGATCCCACAGCAGCAGAAACACTCTCTGTTTTAGTGCGGCTTGGTTTCTTTTCCATTCTACATAAACACTGTCCTTTGGCTTTGTTAGTTTTGTTACTATTTATATATCTTAACCTAATTTCCTATCTATGATTTCTGATATATTCGTTATCGATATATCGATGATAGTCAAAACCACCCTAACCCTTGCCGAAGTGAGGTTAGTATAACGTGTTTTGGCGCCGTGAGCCTTGCTTTTAGAGTTCCCACAGCAGCCATTCGTCGGAGCCCGGGATCAGCGTAAAATAAAATTGAAGGAACTCCCTGCATTCGAAAGATGTTAGACAGATTTTATGAGGATATAGCTGCAAAGTTCTTGTTCATATTTGCGATATTTGAAAGGGCGAGTTTGCTCGGTTTTCTGCTTTATTGATAGACTAGTGGCTCTTCGCGGTTTTTGCCCGTGTGGTACCCGTTTCCATGGTAATATCGGGATAAATTAAAGCTTATGCTTCTCGGGAAGAATGTAGGTAGCTTTTCTTTTTTAGTGAAAGAGTTTTCAAAATCGGTCCTGTAGTTTTTGAGTTTATTCGTTACAAACAAAATACAAATCTAATCTCTTTATATATCTAATCTATACTAATAGATAGAAAGAGAAATATTTATTGACTAGTTATATAAATTTTTACTTTTTTGCATTCACAATGCAATTTTTATGGTTGAAAAATGGAAAATGAAGTATTGAGAAAAAAATTGGTTAAGAGACGGGTCGATTTTTTCTAAATACTTTATTTTCCATTTTTCAACCATTTATTGACTGTACACACAATTATACTTATATTAAAAGTAAAAAAAAACAGGTGTACAGCCAACTAGGCCCCCACCTCAGCATAGTATTGCAACAGTAAAAAAAGTAAGCTGTTTGCAACGCTGATGTTCTGGAGAGATTGGATATTTTACAGAGAAAATCTTAACTAATTCTCTGGATTTCTCGATATAGAACTTTAAATTACTTATATGTTATATGTTTGTTATTATAAGCAAAACCCTGAATAAATATACCTAATAAAGTAAATATACATACCTACTTAGTCTATTTCAGTTATGGAATTTTAATACGTACCTACCAATTAATTGAATGGGGGCGGTAGGAAAATGTTAATGATTCATACGTACATATTTGTTCTGTGTATTTAATAAATAGATTATTTTATTGATTTTTTAAAAGACAGCGCTTGTCTTGTCATTTTCAGGCGCAAAAATATTTTAAGATGTTGTCTAAAGCTAAAACTTTTTGCGTTGGAATTTACTATGGTATTATAATAAATGTTTTCTTTATAATACAAAAATCGTTTATAAAATATAAACCTTTTTTGAATATTTAGGGTGACTTTCACCACTGATATTAAGGCCCGATTTCACCAATGATATTTAAACGCGATTAACGCTAAACATATTTAAAACGTATTTCTGTCTCTGTTACATTCAAACAGATGACAGAGACAGAACTATGTATTAAACATGTTTAGCATTAATCACGTTTAAATATCAGTGGTGAAAGTCACCCTTAAACGTGATTAACGCTAAACATGTTTAAAACATAGTTCTGTCTCTATCATCTGTTTGAATGTGACATAGACAGAAATACGTTTTAAGCACGTTTAGCGTTAATCGCCTTTAAATATCATTGGTGAAATCGGGCCTTAAGGCTCTTTAGACATCCGAGGGGTGGGAGCTGGAAAACACTAAATGTTTTTATTGTAAGTATGTATTTTTTTTGTAAGTGATATAAAAAACAAAAGCGTTAAGTTGAAACAACAAAGGAAATACAGCTAATGGTCGATTGTTTGTATAACTGCCTAAACACATCAGTGGTTTCATACGGACAGTCACCTCTAAATAGTGCATTAGACTGTTTGTGTTGCAGACAGCTTTGCACGGCGCAAGTAACATTTACCTTGATACAGGGTTGTCAGTTACACAAAAAATAAACCAATAATTTTATTGCGGAAAATTTTATAAATTTTGCCCTCAATGATTGGGAATAAATGTTTTTAATAATACCCATGGGTTTACGAATAATTCTTGTAACAGATGTGATACTAGGTACTTATTAGTTTTGCTAAGTAGTTAAATCATAAAGGAAGGTAGATAATATCTTGACAGTACAACGGTGTATTTCAAATTATATCAAATTTTTATTTGTGTTGTCCTATAAAACTTTTCTACTACTCGGTCAAGATAACATGACACCTACAGGTTATACCCGCCCCTCTTACTCTCCTGGCATGACAGAATCGAGTGAAAGAGACTGGTATAATTTGCAGGTGTCATGTTATCTTGACCGATGGCTTACGCGTTGAGGGCGCGCTCCAAGTCCTTAAAGCTGGATGTGTTGGTTGTAACTTGAAAAATTACAGCTTACATAACTCACTTTTTAAACGAAAATTCAAAAGGGCGAAAAACCAGTCATTTTGTTTACAAGGCCAGTACTAAACTAAACTATTTCGTCCAACCCTAGTTACTCTCGCAACAATACGTCCCCTCTGCGGGGCGGAATAAAAGAAACAACATTGTCAATAACATCAGCAGGTGTCCCAAGGGCGGGGTCGTTCACCTCTACTTAGCCCTTTATTAGGCCGGACCCGTGTGTGGAGTAATAGAGTAATATTGCAATGCGGACAAAGTAATTGGGTAGTACACCGTTGGGCAACAATTTTTACACAAATCATTTGTAACAAATTTTCGAAAATAACTTTTTTTCATAAGGGTTTACAAGAAATAAGTAGATTTAGCTATATCTCTAATCTAACCTAATCTTATTTTTTATGATTGGGTCCAAAACTAGATCTTATGAGAGTGAAAAAAAGTCATGTTTTCGAATTTTAAAGTAGAACAACTATGTTTTTGTTCGAATCCAAACGGATTCAAACAGATTTGCAAAAATGTTTTTGCTTGATGTTTGAAATAACTCTTATGACGTGGAAGCCCTAAATCGATTACCTATATCATTTATATGATACTTTTAAATATTAGGAAAAATTTTTGTCTAAAATAAACTGAAAAGTTAATGTTTGGAATGGATTCGGTCAAAATGCAATTAAGTCTGAGAAACAGTTACAAGGGTTAAATTATTTCTAAGGTAGAGTTACCTTCACATACAAATATCTATGTGTAATGTACACATGACTATGTGTTAAATAACTAAACATGTAGCTGTCTATGTTCCACAATATTATAGGTGTCCCGACGGGGTCATTCACATCACTTAGCCTTTTATAAGATCAGACCCCAAGTTATAGACGTTAAAGACAAAGTTTATAACAATATACAGGGCGTCCCATGACTATGCCACATGGAAGGAAAATAACTTTAGAAAATTTTACTGAAAGGAACCATCCCTATATTTGTATTATTATTATTTTAATTTGCATTCAAAACTGCATTCAAAGTTTTTTTAATATGCTTTCCACACTCAGGGTGCCTACCATCAACTTTAAGACAGCGATTCAAAAATAGCGCGATGCAGAATAGGTTCCTAAAATGAATTGCTTTCTTTCGTACTATGACCTTCTAAAAACGGGATCGCAAATGAATTGTTAAATGTGAATGACCGAACGATTTGTGTCCTTATTTCTTCTACCCGTCTCTTTCACTCGATTTTGTCATGCCCGGAGAGTGAAAGGGACGAGTATAACCTGCAGGTGTCATGTTAGCTTGGCCGAGTTATAAGTCAAATAAGAGTTGATGACAGCTTAGCGGCTGTGAAATGTCATTGATTGATCACTGAATCGCTGTTATTGATATTAAGCTGTCGTGGTACGAATAAGCGAAGCAGATCAGATAAGGTCCTAAACAAAACCGCAATAAGAGTTGATGGTAGGCACCCAGGAATCAAACTGGATAAAATTCGAAAACGCAACATAATAATATATAAAGGACGGGTACTTTTATGACATCCATCAATACAATAACTCATAAGGATTAAATCTCTCTAAGAAACATGATAAGTTTATGAAAGGAAAACAATGAAAGACATCGTGGATTCGATGTCAAGTCGTATCGTATCTAATCGATGTTGCGCCTATTCTTCTTGACAGTTATCAGAAGCCCTCAATGGATGGCAAAAAAAGTGAATTAAACATTTGAGTTAATTTGAATGAAACTTATTTTATTTGTAATCTAAAATGACCAATTAATTTTCTGTTTCAAACTACGGAAAAGGTGATTTTATAAAAGACACGTCAAGATTGTTTAGGTAAAATCTTTTGCTCCACTGAATAGACTGTAGCATCATGCAGCTTAAAAGTAAAATTAGAGTACCTACCTATTAGGTTAATATATATTTTTTTCTTTGACATTTTTTGCCAAACGTTTAGAAGAATCCCAAAGAATTGGATGGCAGTCCCCGCTAAAACCTATTCACGCATATAGCTCTGCTTCACTGAAACATTCAATGAGAAATTCCTACGCCAGGAAATGCTACTTAAACTGAACGGTTGCCAGAAAATAGAAAATTCTTACTGCGGTGCCAACGCAGTTTTCATCGTGTTTAAGAAGACAATAATTTTGGCAGATAGAATATAACTTTACTAATTTTTTATAAAATCATATAGGTACTTACCGTTTTTTATGTATAATCTATTCAAGCAAAAAACTGAATATTGCATACTACTGATTTATTTTTGCGATTAGATGAAGTTTATATTATTCTTATAGTTTATATTTTTCTTTACTAAAACACTCTACTAAAAATGTGATTTATTTTTTGAGCCGTTTCATAATTTGAACTCTTTTAAACAAACTTACAAACTCTTCACTCAATTACTTGGATGAAATAACTGTTCCCTTTTCCATGTAAAGCCCAAATATGGGAACAAACGTAGAAAGTCATAAAGGAAACCCATATATTTCTGGGGATCAGAGTGCGAACTTTTTTATGCGACCATGGAGAGAGGAGTGCCGCATTTATAGCCGGGGGTCTTAGGGTTATACTTATTAAAATTAAGTTACAACACGCCGTTTGTCCCATAGGATCCATCATAATAATAATACCTGTTATAAATATGTACAGAAGTTCGACTGCTTACGCCAGTTACCGTAGAAATAAAAATCGAGTTAGGTCGCAGTCCCAAGAAAATTCTGAGGTTTTTCGGGCACCACGATAGTTAGCACAGGTCTTTCGAGGTTGTAAATTTGGTTTTACACTTTTGGTATCTATCCTTGCGAGTATTAACATCTCAAAATATCAGAAACGGGCAATTATTTGCGGCCTAGAATGTTTTAGATGACTGGCATACCTATGTTACATTTTGACCGATTTCGGTTAGTGTCTCATATTTATAGTAAGTAGGAAGTTCCATGGGGAGCAGCTGCTATATTCGAATAAGCTGAAAAATACCGGACTTTTTCCCATAAAAATTAATTACAAGTATGTTGCTTTGGTAAACCGACTCGAACATGATGAGATAACTTAATTTTTTTTATTATGTTTTTAACAAGGTTGTCGCTTATTATAGGTAAGTCTGCGAACCTACGAATACCATGTTTGACGACCGATTTGGCGCAGGGATAGGCTACCCACCTTCTGCGCCAGTGGTCTCGGGTTCGATTCCCGAACAAGACAAATATTTGTGGGCATGACCATGTCTATTTGTCTTGGTCTGGGTGTTTACTATGTATATTAAGTATGTATTTACAAACAAAAAGTATTTAAGTATATATTTATCCGTTATCCACTCAATGGTTCCTTGCCTCCCAGAGGCAAGTATTTTTACCCGCCCCAATGGTTCCTTGCCTCCCGGAGGCAAGCTGACAGCTAATTAAAATACTTTAATTAACTATGTCAAATCACTCTCTGTTCCTATCCAACTTATACCAATCTTAATCTAGACACCTTGTTTTAATCGTAGAACAAGAAATTAGTCCAATTCAATAAAAATTTGGCGGATTATATTCGATTGAAGTTCGCCGACTTGCTTGCCTCCAGGAGGCAAGGAACCATTGCGTGATTTAGGCAATGTTAGCTAAGTATGGAAAAATAAAATATAAAAATATAATTAAATATATTGTACTAAATATGTTGTAATACATTAATATATACTTGTTATGCCCTCAATACTGATAAAAAGTATATATTTAAAATTTATCTACTTACAAAAAAGAAGTCGATACGAAATCGATCCATACTTTTGTAGCCCGTAAGGGTGATTCTTTACTTACATTTTTATATCTTTAATTAAACAATATTTTTCTAAAAGAGAGTTATCTTTTTTTTACTTTTATCTAATAACAACATTGTAAACTATTATTTAAACACTAAATGGTCTGTAATAATTGTTTATTTATTAGTATTTATTGCATGTTTTAAAAAGAAATCGGTAAAACATTTCCTTTTCTGCAACTTCAACTCGCTGTTTCTAATTAAATCGTAATAAAAATCCATCTACAAATCATACAATCTTATTGCAAATTTAACTAGCATTATAAATCAATAATTAGTTTTTATTAAATCCTTCTAGTTTTTGAGTAAAAAATAATTTAAAGCCGAGCGAGCGAAGCGGAGCGGAGCGGAGCTGTGCTGAGGAACCATTGCCCCGTAAGCATATTTAAGCGTGCGTAACCATTGAGTGGTTATCAAGTTTTCCATGATACAGTTTCTTAATGAAATTAAAATGGGCTTAGATAATTGGTGTGAATGTAAGAAGGTATTTATTATTATGTATTTATGTAGGTACTCGTAGTGTGTTGTGTATCATTGTAACACTTTGTGAAACTTGTGACTTATAAAATTTGAATCTGAATACTACCTATAGGCCTACTTAAGCCTTACCGCCGCTTCGGACATGCCCTTGTCTAAAAGCCCGATATCTGATATTAATAAAGGCCACTTTCCATGATCCAATCATCTCATTAACAACGTTAATGTTTATACACCGTGGTCAGCGCATAACTAATAAATCATTGGTCCGATCAAAGTCGCCCATCAATTTTATTAATGAATTTTGGTTCATGAAATCCGTCTGACCGTCCGTTGATAATTAATTAATTGACAACAATACAGAGGGTGATTTTGGGTGATTGCTAGGGTCACTTTTGGTTGTGCGTGGCGAATCGACATGTGACGGTACTAAGGGCCGGCACGCAGAAGCGAGGCATTGTCGTACCGCTGAAATCAGCGGCGTTGCCAAGTAATTTAGTACCTTGTAGCTTATTGAATAGGAACCTAGCACTGCTCAATTTAGCGGTGTAATACACAGCTTTTATGATGACGAGTCACCCCCAAAAGCTATCGATGAAAGCGAACCGTATACCATTTCATAGTAGGTAATATATGGTATCATGGTTATAATGAATAAATATGAGTGAGCATGAACATTATCTAGTTCCATGGCAGGAATTTAAGTTCCAAATGTATATTTTATGTTATCAACTTACCTACACGAAATGAGTTTTTCAGTATATTTCGAGTGTAGGTAATTACCTACATAAAAGTTAATCAAGCTACGCCAGACCTCTGTCTGTTACTAACTAAATTTAATTTTGGTGAGGAAATTTGTAACAAGAATATATTTTTTTTAAGCAAATATCTAAATTAAATATTGAATACAAAAAAATAATAGTATGACGTCAAGAAAACAATATGACAAGTAGAATAGGTTTTAAAACTTTGCATTGCCAAATTACAATTGGTAGCCTGTCAATCATTGAAATAAACTTGTCTCATTAATATCATTAAAGAAGGTGGAATTATTTTATTATATCTGGAGAAAAAGTACTCGAAATAATGGAGATAGCTTTCACTTAAAGGAAACATTCTTATATAGGTACAATTTTTGACAAGAAACAAATTTAATAAATATTAGAATTTGATTAAACAGGACCGATCGTTGTGGAAATCCTTGGGGGAGGCCTATGCCCAACAGTGGGCGTCCGTCGTACGGCTGAAATGATGAAACATTTTTTTCGCGATTTCAGTTTTGGTCCCATAATAAAAGTTGTTTGTAATCATGAGTAGAATAATCACTAAAATTATCCGGGATGATAAAAAAATTACCGTGTTTAACACAGACGAATAGAACCGAGAAGATTTAAACTCTTGCACACCTAAATTACTTTACGGAAACTTTGCTCGACATTTTAAGTAGGCGTTATTAACGGTTGAGTGGGCTGAGCTCGGGGTAATAGCTACCGATCACATGATATAATACTTTGAAAACTTTAGGTAACATTCCACAGATCTCATCTTGGATAGGTGGTGGTTACCACGAGGAAATCAGAGCCGTTCCGACGACTGGGCCCGCACCCGGGTCTAGGACTGATCATCGAAAGTTAGGGGGTTTAATAGGTTATTTATTAAGAAATATAAAAATTTATTCAATTAATAAATTTATTATAATATATAATTTAAGAATTTTTTTATGTTTTATATGATTTATACATTGAAATGATAATGATAATAATCATTTAATTTGAAAATATAAAATTAATAAATTTAAATTTAATTAAAGTAATTTTAATATTAAAATGGGGGTTTTAGTATTAATAAAGAAAACATTTTCGTCGAAAGCCATTTGTCCACCCGCCATATCATTGAAGGTTCACTTCTATTTTATGGATAGGTCATTTCACCGAAAAACCATTTGACCGAATACTTATATCACCAATAGTACAATTCCATGCGCCGCCGGCGCCTGGAAGACCGAACGAAGGGGTTTTGACACTCGACCGGAGTATGGGATGACTAAATACCTATATCGTAAAAATATTGTTCTTCCAATTTTAGAAAATGAAAAATTCGACGAGTCTTGTAAGGCTCTCAGTAGTCCGAGTACCGTCCGAAAATAAAATCTAATACTTGCTGGTGGTTTCTTTTGTATCGCATTTTATCCTATACACACTAACACTAACGAGGAATCGTTTTAAAGGTATATTAGATTACACCCGCCTCTGTGGTCTAGTCGTTCAAACCACCGATTACAGACCAAGAGGTCTCGGGTTCGATTCCCAGTGGGAGTGTACCCCCATCATGTATTGTATTCGGTTTGGTTGCTGGTAGGACTAGTTCTTAGTCCGCCTGGCTAGCTACCACCATCTTATCTAAGTCTGACGCTATAACAATTTTATTATGTTTTCAGTATTATTGTGTTCCGGCAGTTAGAGATTAGATAGCCAGTGATTGAGGATTCCGGGAGAAGTGCGCTTCCACCTTCAGTCTTATCACCACTTAACATCAGGTGTGATGAAGGCTAAGTGCTACCCCGTTGTGGACAAGAAAAATAATATTAAAAATTCTATAACAAAAATACTATTCTATTTTTTTTTTATTTCGTTACGACACCATTATATTTACTAATATAACATTGAAAAGCGAGCTAAAAAGTTGAAAAAAAATCCCGACAGGTCTTCTTCACCGGCAGTTAGAGATTAGATAGCCAGTGATTGAGGATTCCGGGAGTAGTGCGCTTCCACCTTCAGCCTTATCACCACTTAACATCAGGTGTGATGAAGGCTAAGTGCTACCCCGTTGTGGACAAGAAAAAATATATTAACAATTCTATAACAAAAATACTATTCTATTTTTTTTTATTTCGTTACGCCACCATTATATTTACTAATATAACATTGAAAAGCGAGCTAAAAAGTTGAAAAAAATCCCGACAGGCCTTCTTTACAAATCTAAAATAGCAACACAAACAAATTCGATTAACAAAGCACAACGGGAACATCAAAATTAAATATTGTTATACGAAATTCGTAAGCAATTTACATACAAAAGATTACCAAGTTGGTTGTGCATTAAATGATCGTAATAAAATCATTCTTTCCCTGAGCAATATTTAATTTTATGGAGTGGAAAACTCGCTATGAGGGTCCTAAGGACAATGGTATGATTTGTGTCGTGGAGATATCGTCTCCCTAGTAAGTTTCATCTGAAGAAATGGTATAAGAAAATGTTTATCTTTTTTTTTTCATTTCAGTTTTACGCTTTCTTATTAAGGTTATTTATTACCTCTTTTGCACTTTAGATTATCAGGAACTTCTGAGGCAATATTTACACAATGAAAAGTTTAACACTGTTATTTTACGTTTTTTTATTATTAATCTTAAATGATTGAAAGACATAACTATGCAACTCTATCACTAATGAGTTTTTAGTAAAAAATATACTTTTATGACAAGCTTTTTTGCTGACTGTACTTTAACATTGGATTGTCATCTGAACCAAACCTGTATACAAAATTTCAGCTCCATCGGACACCTGGGAAGTGGGTAAAATTAAGCTTGCAAGATTTGTCCCCCACTAACTAACTAACATGGCAAGTTAATAAAAAGCTTGTAAAAAATGAACTCAACCAAAAGATACTTTTTACATGTCCTAACTCATAATAAAATTATTAACATAAAAATGTTTGGCGAGTAGGAACTGACTAATTTTTTTTTATATGCTTTAGTAGGTATCGAAGTAGGAATTATGAAGTTATTTTGAACTCGGTTCGGACGAATTATCGACTGCTTCGTGCAAAGTAAACGAAGGATTGCTTTACTCGTAGTATATTCTGAACTTAGGTATAATTGTTAATGAATTTAAGTTTTACGACGCCCCAAACTTCTGGCTACTTACAGAACTTTAGTCGTACATTAACTAATATCCCATTAAGTTCACCTCTGTATTGTTATATTAGATGCTGTGTAATGCAGTCCAGACCCTTACCATTAGCTCTTTAAGTTGTGTAGGAGAAGCTTGTTTACGACACTTATGGCACCATCGCACTTACGACATAGCGAAAACTGTTTTCGTGGAATTTACAGGCAATGAAAATACTTATCTTATAGTGGAAAACTTGCTTCTGAGATTAATTGACCAATACTAACTTTATACAACTAAAATACAAAAACTTTAACCATGGCTTCAGACCATCATGCTGAACAACGTACAGCAAGAATTTTTTGTCGGAAATGAAAAAAATATTTCGACTCTCCATACAAAATGTTCGGATTAGTTGCAAAATTTTTATGAAACGTCGTTTTTTTTCATTTCCGACAAAATATTCTTGCTGTACGTTGTTCAGCATGATGGTCTGAAGCCATGGTTAAAGTTTTTGCAACGGTGCCCCTAACACCCTGTATAAGTACGATTAAGAATTTTATTATATTTATAACTTTAATTTTGTATGCATTCTATTTTTTTTTTGCTGTTTCAAAAATTTAGCTATTTAAGATTTGACAGTTAAAATAATACAACAAGATCTATAAATACAGAACCCTAAAAAAAGGATCTTGGAAGGATAAGGAAGAATAACTTGTTCATAGTAATGCCGGCTCTACACTCCTTGGTAAAAAAAATTGAAACATAATTTGCTACAAAATCAGTACAGAACGATGAATTGGCGGGTTTTTGGCCACAACGTTGGCCAACGTGTAGCACTGGCCCTAACAATATAGAGGGGAGACGGGGCCACAGCTGGGCACACCTTCCCAGAGAGCGTCTGCCCATTTACTTGCTGGCTTCACAGTGGGAGCTATGCCCGAATAGTGGTATATTTATTGGGTATTGTGTGCTGAATTTGTAGGTGCACTCTTCTAATAAAGTAATGTTTAATATTATACACCTTTAAATTTTAATCAGTACAATGATTTGGGGATGATAGTGTCCATCGATATACGAACAATTTTTACTATGGGGTCGAATAGGGAATCGCGAACAAAAATCAGCTGTTCCATACAAATGTACAACATCGACTCGACTGAAATGTATGGAATACTTAGCTGATTTTTTATCGTCCCCTAAAATCATTGTACTAATTAAAATTTAGAGGTGTATAAATTACATATTATACACCTCTTATTATATTCCTTATCCTTATAGAATTACCAGGGTGCCTACCATCAACTCTTATTGCGGTTTTGTTTAGGAACCTAAACTGATCTGCTTCGCTTATTCGTACCACGACAGTTTAATATCAATGACAGCGATTCAGTGATCATTCAATGACATTTCACAGCCGCTGAGCTGTCATCAACTCTTATTTGACGTATAACTTGGCCAAGCTAACATGTCACCTGCAGGTTATACCCGTCCCTTTCACTCTCCTGGCATGACAAAATCGAGTGAAAGAGACGGGTAGAAGAAATAAGGACACAAATCGTTCGGTCATTCACATTTAGCAATTAATTTGCGATCCAGTTTTTAGAAGGTCATGGTACGAAAGAAAGCAATTCATTTTAGGAACCTATTCTGCATCGCGCTATTTTTGAATCGCTGTCTTAAAGTTGATGGTATGCACCCAGTAAGTGCATAAAAATAATTTAAAACTTAATTTTTAGGGTTCCGTAGCCAAATGGCAAAAAACGCAACCCTTATAGATTCGTCATGTCTGTCTGTCTGTCATACAAACACTATGGAAAACAAAGTTATTTTTTGCTGACGAAAAATGATAGTGGTATTTTGGCTAGGTAGGTATAGGCAATCGGTACGTTAAGTGGGTACGGAACCCGTCATGGGCGAGTCCAACTCGCACTTGGCCGATTTTTATATGATGAAACCCATCTTTCTTAAAGAAAGTGCCACCGACGCGGTCGATATTACTGCAAAATGTGGCCCGCCCAGCCCACGTGTTGTGGGTTGTGGTGTGGTTGTGGTTCGTGTGGGTTGACGCTTAGTGCGAATGAAGACGCAAGTAACTGTGTGTCAACTGTCGACTAGTTATGAAACGAAAATGTAGATATTAAGGTTTAGCATCTGATGCGGCAAGTTAAGACGCCGATTCCCCAAAATAGGGTATTTTAAATTATGGATTACTCGCAAATCACAAGTACTTAAAACATGGAAAAATATGTTATTTTACAGTTATTTATCTAGTGCTTCCGGCCGTTTTTTTCGATTGGTGATATTTTACTGTGTCAAATAAAATCCCAAACATCCGTCTAATAATAATTCAAATATCATATTACTTGCAGTATACTTGGTTTTAGTTAATGAAAAACATATGAAAATAATTGTCTTTGAAGAGCCGAAGGATTCCGGCTGTCATAATTTTATATTCTTTTTAGTATTTAATTTTTAATTGAATTTTAAGTGATTTTCGATTCGCGGGGCGTTTGCGAGTTCACAGTTCAGTCAGTTATTGTATAGAGCGCGGCCGAGCAAGCGTTAGCCTATTTCGGTCGGGATTCCTCGCCTTAACTAAATTACGAAATTATAGGACGACGATGGTCTAGTCTAAAATGTGTAATAGAAAATAGAACTGTGAATGCAAAAAGTCTAATGAATTATTATAACCAAACCCATTTATAAATAGAAAACCCGCTCTATACCGTATTACAGGGCACATTGGTTCGACATCATAAACGTCCAATCCTTACATAAACCAATTCATTTCGTGGCTGCAGCTAAAACTGCCTCTGCTAACTTTTTATCGAACACTGACATTTTAAAATTGTGACTAAAGTTAGGTGTAAACGGTGTAAAATTGCCGAGTCGAGTTGATATGGATATTTACAACCACAACTTAACATCAGGTTGTGGATTTAAAAAATATGATAGAAAATTGTAAAACTGAAAATATTGATTATCGATTTTCACTTAAAAAAAATGAAGTTGAACCAAAAGAAATGTTATTTAAATAATCTGAAGTATATTTGAATCGTCCAATCTTGAACAAAACTAAAAAGATTTTCGATTAAATTGTCATTTTATTATACCGACGAATTCTTCAAATGTTTTCGATTTGGGTGTTGAATTATTTTACAAATCGTCTCTATTCGAAATACGATTATTTTGTTTACCATTCGAAACATCCTAGGAATCTTGGAAAACGCATTCTTCATTCAGCACAGCGTATCTGCCAACGGCTCCTGGGGGTGTTATAATTAAATTATAAAGTTTCGTAACCAGGGCCCTATAGACCGAAGGGTCAACTTGCGCGTTAAGTAAATGCCATATCGTAAAAGTTTATTACGTGCCAAATAAAAGGGGTTGTAAACTTTTACATTTGTAACTACGCGGTAAGATTGTAAAAGTAATGTTGATACAAATCGCTCTGGGACGACCTTTGTTTGGGGTGTCTTTCGTTATCTTTATGGCGACTTATTAAGTTTTTGGTACACACTTTGTTTAAGTTGGGCCGCGTGTAATGCTTTCTCTTTGAAAATTAAGCAAATTTCACTGACCGTGCAGGGAGGGGGGTAAATACAAAAAAACAACTTCAATTTTAAATGGACATCTTATGATATAATGTTCTTTACTATTTTCCTCTTATTTTGATATAACCACCACCACAGCTGTTAGTTAACTAAAGCTAATAAACCCTTACAACTACCTACCTAAACATAGGCGCCTGCCCGCAAAGATATCAGGAAAGTACTTATATTGGTTTCTTATTGTTCATATTCATTTTCTTTATCGTTGCCTCAACGGCTTCGTTCTGCCTTTGTCGAACACAACACTAACGAACTAAAAGAGCCAGTAATCGACTCATGCTTTCCACTTCTTGCTATGTGTCGGGGTTAGTAGGGTTTGTAAAACAATTGAGGTCACGACGCACCAACCTGGACAAATTTTCTTCCTTTTTGAGCCGTCGTTCCTGGCCAAAAGTTATGGACCCAACGGTTGATTAAACTCTGGCCGATTCTCTAGTCTGCAGCCAGTGAGATTCTCCGATCGAATCCTTTCCAGCTCGGTACAGGGGATATTTCTTAGTATCTTTTTTTGGGGATTACACGCCCAGCGTTTCGACAATGTCCTAAATTTTAGCGTAATAACGCTTGCAAAATATTATCATGAAATTAGTAAAATACCAATCATCTCAGAGTAGTTAGATTTTCCTCCCCACTGGCATCTGTCAAGAAACGTCACAGATAACTTACGCCCGCCTTCAAGTTGGTCGAAGTTTGCCCAACGAATTGGCCCACATGGACTGGAGGCTTCAGGCATCTATGATACGCATTACTTAACTACTCAAATGCCACCTCACGATCTAGATCAATACTTCCTACGAACCCTCTCTAAAGCGAGGCGCCCACTGTCTGCAATTTCTTTATATGCAAGTCGCTGGTAGAAGTTCGTGGAGACTATCCATAGTCCCCCGCGCTTGTTGCCCGGTCAAAACAGCCGTATTCCCGGGCGACCTGTAGCCAGTGAACACTTCGCTTAAGAGACGCCAACAATCTTACGGTTCCACGAAAATTAGTACTATTTAACTATTAAGATACCAACATTACGAGCCGAGCCCTTACTTATTATTTATTGCCCTCAAGGGCTTCCAAATCGATATTATGCGACTACCTAAATATACCGGTCAGACTTATATATATATAAGTTAATGACGCGAAATTCAAAAACCATCGACCCGAAGGGCACCGGATGTCCTACATATGACACACCACGATGGCAGACCACGATGACAGTGACACCTGTCAAAGCTTTGCAGCAACAACTTGTTAAAAGACAAAACACACGCTACACGCGAAAATATGAAAAAGTCAATCGAGATTTCTATCAAAATCAAGACTGAATTGATATTATTTGTATGAGATATTGTTACAAAATGTTACAAAAATTTTAGAGATAAAGTGATTATTTTCTTTACTAAACAAAACAAATCCAAACTGGAAGAGTCCACGAAAAACCAGATCGCGAAAGAGTTAGTTAGTTCTTCTGCTGTTGTGCCTCAAACTAAAACATTTTAGATTGGCAAGAAAATAAAATATTGGAAAATTGAAAATTTTGAAAAATTTACCTGTCGCACAACCAGCTCGGATGGGATTGGGTATTTTTTCTAAATACTTCATTTTCAATAATAAAAATTGTATTGTGATGCAAGAAAGTAAAAATTTAAATAAATAAAATATTTACATATCCTTCACATCACACATCACTTCTTACTTTTACCGAAGTCCGTTTATATATGTATAGTTAAATTTTAGTAGTTTTCTTATTTTTTTTTATTAGGATATAACATTCATATAAATTTAAATGTCTAACTGCCGCACAAGAAAGGAACTGTTTCTCATTTATGTATAAATGTTTATCAAAAATTTTACATTTCGTTTTTTTAACTTTGTTCCTAAATGAAATCAGTAAATTCATAACTAAACTTTGAATTGAAAGGGCTATCTCACCTCAACTCACAAAGTCGGACAGTCCCAACCGTAAAACCGCCGTATACCTTAAATAAAGCCTCCAATAAAACACGCTCCACATATTTGCGGAATAAAAATGGAAGTAAAAAGTACGAAATGGGTACAAAAGACCAGAGGGTACCCGACGGAGGGTCACGTACAAAAACTTTGGAGGTATTTAGCGGAAGGGCCACGAATTTCACTCAAATTGAATTACATACGAACATTTCCTAAGAGACAAGATGTTTTTATGGTGGATCAAGTGTGATGGAAAATGGTATTTGCTTACTACGTCTTGTTTTGACCAAACTTTAAAAAATATTTTCATTTGTAACATTTATCAAATAGAAAGAGAGAAAGAAACCTTATGACCAAACAGATCAAAATGATGTAATAGATGCCTTACTTGCATTAGACTAACTAAGAAACAAAATGTTTTTATGGTGGATCAAGTATGATGGGAAATGGTATTTGCTTACTACGTCTTGTCTTGACTAACCTATAAAAATATTTTCATGTGTAACATTTATCAGATAGAAAGAGAAAAAGAAACCCTATGATCAAACTGATCAAAATGATGTAATACATGCCTTACTATTTGATTGAATCAGGCGTTACTTGGCGAAAGTCCCTAACCATTGTGAAAAACGAAATATATGTAGCTTACTTCCGCTAAAAGCACAATATGCAAGATGCACGCAAATTTATACCAGTGCAAGATACCTGTATTTAACAAGACAGCAATAATACAACTTGCACCTTCACCGATCAGATTCTAATTAGATTCTAATGCCTCAAGTCAAAGGTGCCTGACTTGTATTAGTCTAACTAAGAGACTTGGTGTTTTTATGGTGGATCAAGTGTGATGGGAAATAGTATTTGCTTACTACGTCTTGTTATGACCAACCTTTAAAAATATTTTCATATGTAACATTTATCAGATAGAAAGAGAGAAAGAAACCTTATGATCAAAATGATGTAATAGATGCCTTACTTGCATATGTAGAAGGTTGTTTTCCTAGTTCGCGCGAATTTCAGTCGTACGAATCCGATGTCAAACATGTTGATGTCAAATAATAGGTGTCCTCCGCGAGGAGCTAACGCTTCTAAAGACTGAATTACATGAGGCAAGATGTTGCATACAATTCCTTGTACATTGATTGCTATCGTTTATAACAGAATAAATAAAATTATCAATATACATTCTATGAATAAAAGGCGGTTAAAAAAACTGTATCAGACTTCTTTGTTACAAAGTCGTATGACGAAACCGAAAATTATTTTGGTATTTTACAATAATTGATTCTGGTTTGTTTTGTCTTATGTTAACTATGAATTTGTATTAGAAATTAGAATGAAATAGAATCCATTGGAACTTCAATAATAAATAAAAAACTACTATACACAAGACATACACACACACCCTCTCACATACACCCACGCACTCACATTACACACACCGGGAGGACCTAAATGAAAATAAAAAAATGTAAGTACTTATTTAAAAAAATATTAGTTAGTTTTAGTAATTTATAGATCATTTAAAGTAGTTTACCTTTCAGAAAATAAAAAATAAGATAAAAAAAAACATGAAATTAAAAATAATATTACATACTGTAGCTTTTAAAATAATGTACCTTTATATCGAGGCAAGAGGCGCTGTATGCTGAAATACAGGTTTTCACTAGTTCGGCAGCAGATGCTACATTGTTAAATACTTATACATAGCATTTATTATAGGCTTAAGTATTTAAATGTAAATCTTTTCTGGTAAATAAAAAAAAAAAAAAAAAATATAAAAAAAAAAATATATTATTATATATTATGTGACTTCGAACATTGCTATGTGACTTCGAACATTGCTATGTGACTTCGAACATTGCTATGTTACTGTAAAAAAGGCAGTGTTCCTAGGAGAGCCAACGGTTCCTTGCAAGGCCGATCAAAAAATTTACAATGGGCCTTGCTAGGGCACAATGGTCTTAATAGTAACAACTAGAATTCCCGAAATAGTTTGTAGAAAGTATTTGTTATCGATCTATTACTCATTAAAATTATTTTTAAAATATTTTCACTAATACATTCTTAGTTGTAGATACGGTAGTGTTCAAGTAACTTTTTTTTAAGTGAATATGTTATGGTCAGTGCCCGTAGTGTAAGTTTTTATGTCAAAAAACGCAAACTATCGTAAGTGCGTATTTATGTCAATTTGTATGAAAACTGTATCAGCGCCTCTAGCGGCGAGTAGCGCGCTTATGCAGTTTTCATACAAATTGACATAAATACGTACTCGAAATAGTTTGCGTTTGCTTGACATAAAAACTTACACTCGGGGTACAGTACCCCTAGTGTAAGTTTTTATGTCAAAAAACGCAAACTATCGTGAGTGCGTATTTATGTCAATTTGTATGAAAACTGTATCAGCGCCTCTAGCGGCGAGTAGCGCGCTTATGCAGTTTTCATACAAATTGACATAAATACGTACTCGAAATAGTTTGCGTTTGCTTGACATAAAAACTTACACTCGGGGTACAGTACCCCTAGTGTAAGTTTTTATGTCAAGCAAACGCAAACTTTTTCGATTCCGTATTTATGTCAATTTGTATGAAAACTGTATAAGCGCGCTACTCGCCGCTAGAGGCGCTGATACAGTTTTCATACAAATTGACATAAATACGGAATCGAAATAGTTTGCGTTTTTTTGACATAAAAACTTACACTACGGGCACAATTTAATATTGGTAATGAAAGATTGTGTAGTTCAAGTAAAACTAAATATTTTGAATGAATCACAACGTTAGTTAATTCTATTGACCTTGTTTGGAGCCTTGTTCCTTCCAATACCGTTTAGGAGAGTTTCATCATGTCAGCCCAACGACGCCCACTGCTGGGAAAAGGCCTCCCCCAAGGATTTTCACAACGATCGGTCCTGCGCTTAGCTTAGCTTAATTTAGCAGAACTTAAATTTAATAAATAATTATCAACTCTGTTTAACTGTGTCTGTCAAATTCAACTTCTTCAAAACATTTTACACAAACCATCTTTCTGTACTTATAATATTAACAAGAACACATTTAATTTCGAATAAACAGTCATATTCACCTACTGAACTCAAACAGCATCTGTCGTGCAATAACGTGCGATTTTGCCCAAATCCTTGTCGGTCAATTGGCTGACCATCTGTGTTAATATTAGGGCGCAGGGTTATTACCGTGTGCCATTCAAAGTTGCACTCACTTTGATTCACCGAGTAAAAACTTGTAACGTGTAAACTGTACCTACAGTAAAAACAGCCCTATGCTGGTAAATATTTCATTGTCTGTTGATGTAGTTGTAATTTTCATATTTTCCTATGAAAGTAGACTACAGGTAGCTCTTCACTATAACGCATCTGAGTACTTAAATGTGGTCCGGCCAAAGAGGATGAGATGATGTGATGATATTAGGCGCTGTTCATTGCAACGCCGATGACCTACGCGGATGTTCGCGACAGACGGTGAGAGCGCTTGTAGACGTCCGTTTTTTTCACCGGATAACGGACCGTGTTTTTTGCCGGATTCGCGGTGGTGTATGAATTATAATGAATGTGTGTACATGCACCGGACATCGGTCCGGCGAACAATTTACGCCGGATGCACCACCCCTTCCCCTCGGCGCGACGGACACCGGTCCGGTGTAAGAAATGGCGGTCATCCACGCCAGTGTATTGGTGCGTGTTGACGCTGCCGGACGTATTGCCTGTTTTCTGTTAATTGAGTGCCGTCTACCTGCGTTCTTTTAAAAATGGGTGATATTGACATGGAATTGTTAATAAGTTTGGTTGAAAATAGGCCTGTACTGTGGGACAAAACCCAAGAGTGCTATAAAAATAGACAGTCGAGTTTTGCCGCTTGGAGAGAAATTTGTCTTGCGTTAAATAAAGGTTTTGAAACGATGTCCGAGAAAGAAAAAATGATTTTGGTAAGTAACATTTTATTTTCATTATTTTTATGCATGTTGATTTTGCCATGGTACACGCCCTACTGGTGACATGAAATACTCTGCATATTTGTTACGAATCATATTTGCTGTTACATTACCTCGTGTTGAATGGGAACGAGGCAAATGGCATAGAGTAGACACCTCTACTTTATGAATTATGTTTTGTAATAAGCAGCATGTTTTTACAATGTTAACAGCAGTATCTGTTGAAACATTTAATGGTCTATGCAAAATCCTCCATTTATTGGATAAAATACCAAATGCGCATTCGACGTAGCGTCGCGCTCTTGTGAGACGATAATTGAATTTTTTTTTATTGAGTCAAGTTGATGCCCACCGTAAGGACGAAGTACGTGTTGATGTAAAGCGAAAGCTTCATCAGCAACAAATACATAAGGTAACTCACTGCCTGCACCTGGCAACTGCTTAGGTCGAGGAATATTTAATTTATCGCCTACTATTCTTTTCCAAAATTCTGTTTCTTTAAATACTGCTGAATCGCATTCTTTGCCGTAGGCTTCAACATCAATAAAAACAAAATTATAGTTTGTGTCTACCACAGCCATTAATACTATTGAGAAATTGTGCTTGTAGTTGAAAAACATTGATCCACTTTCTTCTGGCTTGATGATTCTAATATGTTTGCCGTCAATGGCTCCCAAGCAATGAGGAAAATTTGCATTCGTCTCGAAATTTTTTGCTATTGTTAACCATTCGTCTTCCGATGGTAGTTTCATATAAATTGGAGAAAGGGTTTCCCACAATGCTTCAAATACTTCTTGTACAATACAGCTGATAGTTTTTATACCCATTCTGAAACTGTAATGTAGATCACTAAATGTGTTCCCTGCAGCTAAATATCTGTAACAATTTTTTCTTTTTTAGGCAAAGGTATCATAAAAAAATGGAACAATGCAAGACATAACTGGATGAAATATCACAAAAAAGTTAAGGAATGTAAATCCGGCTCTGGTGCAAAAAGTCTACGAAAATATAAATTCTACGATCAAATGCTCTTTTTGTGTAAAATTGTGACTCGCCGAACAACGGAAGCAAGTATTACATCAGAAAAAAACATCACACAATCTCACAACAAAGAAACTGACTCACAAACCAATAATGACCCTACCGCACCAGCCAATACTACCGATTTAACAAAAACAAGCAAGAAGAGAAAGACAGACTGTAGCGAAGTTGATCGACAAATGCTTACTTTAATTAAATCAGTTGAAGATGAAGACAAGAGTAAGAGTATGTGTTTTTTCAAAGGTATTGCTCCAATTGTAGACAAGTATAGTGATGACGATTATGTTGAATTCCAATATGAAGTCATTAAAGTTATGAGAAATTTAACTCGGAGAAATCAAGCGTCCATGCAGCAGCAAAATTACAATTACAATATTAATCGAGGCTACACTACGGCTACACCCGACTACAGGATACACGAATATCAACCAACACAACCCATTCCATCGACATCCAGGATGCCCTATGAATATCAGCCAACACAACTCATTCCATCCACATCCAGGATGCCTCAAGAACTCATGCAGCAAGATAATTCCCAATCTTCAATTATTACTGAACTAAGTTCAATCACATCGCCTGATTACGATTTCGATTTTTCTAAAACTCCTTAATTTATTTTTTGAGTATAATAAAACAATTACTACCTACTAAATTTTGTTTTAATTAATACAGGTAATCAATCCCCTTTTCTATAATTTGAAATTGAACATCTCTTTAACATACCTTATCGTAACGGCTAATCTCTCTGCCGGGGAAATAGATTTACGCATGTCAGTATCCTCGTGTCTTATTTTATCATATATTATGGCTGTTAATAATAGTTGAAAGGTTTCTTTCTTCATCCGAAAATAATTGTAAAATTTAGTTTCATCTTCTTCCAACTGCGTAAAAAGAGTTTGAAATGCACCATATTTTTCCCTTTCCAATAATTATAGGATGCACCCACGATGACCTTTTACGTTTTTCTATTTCTTTTTGTTTCTTCTTGTACAAATAGTAGGCCAATACGAGTTTTTTTTCTTATTATTCGACATTTCACACGTGTGTAATCTCTGACTACCAGTTCAAAACTAACGCATATAGACGGCAGTCCATCCATCCGGTAAAAAAAATATGTATACAAGGATAGCCGTTTATTGACGGTCCGTTATCCGGTGAAAAAAACGGACGTCTACAATTCGTAAGATAGAATTTAATATTTTTCTGAAACATGTTTAAGCTTAAATAATATTCCCAAACTATAATAATTTAAAGTTGTATTTACCGTTTGTAAATTTTTATGTTGTCCATAGGTATTATAAAAAGTGCTATGAACAACCATACTATGTCAATATTAAAGCGGTTACGATAAACAAAACTAGTTTAGAGTTTTAGACCAAAGC
Source organism: Crambus lathoniellus (assembly GCA_949710035.1). Taxonomy (NCBI): domain Eukaryota; kingdom Metazoa; phylum Arthropoda; class Insecta; order Lepidoptera; family Crambidae; genus Crambus; species Crambus lathoniellus. The sequence goes on from OX453311.1 coordinate 5,273,868, forward strand.
TCGGTAGACGATGGGAACATACCACTCAGAGTTAGTTCGGTCACGCGGATTTGCGTGGACCCATACTCCGAGCAAAACCATAACAAATTGGGCATAGAACAGATTTTTCAAGTGCTCCATCACTTTTGTTGAATGGGATTTATTGTATGTATGTACCGCAAAAGTTGTTAATTGTGTTCTTTCAACGATTAAATTGAAACGTTTCTTTTCATCCACTTAAAGCTTATTTTTACATTAAAATATTCAAAGCCATTATATAAATAAACAAATAATTATTCTTTATCCCATTTGGGTTTTTTTTCTACTATGTACTAGGTATGCATTGTAAAAACAAAAATTAAAATCATAAGCTTATACTTCCATACCTATACCTATTCAAATGACTGACACTAACTTTGCTGAATAGGTAAGTACTAATGAATATTAATAATATCTCGTTACTATGTATGGGTAGTTTGGGAGCTGGAGAGTGAAATAGGCTACTTTTTATTTCGGAAGAGTATCACGTTCCCGCGGGATAACAGTTATTAGTCCACGCGGGTCCACGTGATCCACGCGGGCGGAAGGCTAGTAAATAATGAAGAGGAAAACTACTACAGCAAAACATTGAAAAGACAATCTTTCACAGCTATATTTATTAAAATTGTTACTTACACTACACTGATCAAGAAATCAAGATACATCATCACGAGACGTTAAGGGTTGTTTCAGACTAAATAAACCGATTTGGTGCAGGGGTACGGATACCTGCCTTCTGCTCTAGAGGTCTAAGGTTCGATTCCCGAACGATAGGGTTAAAATTGTAAAGCACAATATTAGCACAGGCATCAATCCTGACGCCACTACGCTCGTAGATAAACCTAACAAGTCTAATCAAGGTTGTTTCAGACCAAATGCCGCCGTAAATCTAATAATAATAATAACTAAATAATATAATATACTTCTTAATATAGACCTTACTATCAAACGGCCTCGTATATTCTTCTTGGACATTAAAGGGTCTAGATAAAAGCTTTTATGAAAAAACCTTGAAAGGAAACCCTATAGTACCTGTAGCGTGATAAATTTAAGACTACTCATTCGTTGCGTGATAGGGTTAAAATTGTAAAGCACAATATTAGCACAGGCATCAATTACCCCAAGAACTATCCGATATTTTTGTAAAAAATTCAATAACAGGCAAAATTTTTGTAAACGGCCCTTAAATATAATTTTAAGAGACTATTTTTTGGAATCCAACATAATATCGCATTGGAAGGTATAAAAAAAAAGTTATACCCCGAAAATGGTGCGATTCTTTCAGCAAATATGCTATCACCAATTTTATCGTTAACATGTGTTTATGTTTACCATATCTAAGCACCAAAGTCGAAATCCATAAAGATATAAAACGGGAAACTAATACTTTAGGAAGAAGCGGGTTGTTTCTGATAGCATTTTTAATAAGGTGTGATGCCAATTTGAGTTTACGTAGAGAGTTTTTTTTAAAGTTTATTTGTTTTTCATTTACAAATATAGGGGGATTATATACTTTTACGAAAGATAATATTAAATTTATTCAAATGTAAAGTGAATAATACTTATACCATTTTTGCCTATTTTTTATAGATTTTTTAAAGCTTTGTATTTGTTTTTTTTAAATGTCGCTGTCATAAATATTGGTGGATTACTAATGAATTAATTATTAAACTAGGTAATCTAATTTTCAATGTTAAGAAATTACTGATATAGAATTATTGTTGGGAATTATAGAGCGAATTAGTTTGGCTCTCGGGCTAAATCCCGAAGCCACTATACGCTCGTAGATGAACCTCAGGATCTAATTAATCCAAGACTCATCAAGATGCATCATCACGGCGCAAGGGTTGTTTCGGACCAAATACCGGCGTCAATTAGAGTAACGGCATAATCCTGGGCCCTCTGTTTGCGGACAAACAAACAGCCATGCCGATTAGATTAATATGCGGTGTTCATTTCTGGTGTGTTGCGTGACTGTTGTCCGTATTCGGTGCAGTTTGCTTTCGATCAATGAATGATGTTATGTTTTCACGCCAGTTGGTTTAGGTGATGACTTAATCGTAATTAATGGTAGTAATTGTGGCTTTGCAAAATGGCGTGTGGTATTGTCTACTTGTTACTAGTATTGCTGACATATGGTTGGCTATTAGTGGAGAAGGGAATTAAGTACTTTATTTTGTTCGTAGATGACGTGGTCAAAATCTTGAATTTATTAAACTTAATGCCACTTTTTATGGGTGGGTTATAAATGTGACTCAATGGTACTAATTCAGGCGAATTTACCGATCCAAGTTCATACTCTACCAAAACAAGCCCTTCCCCCTCAGAAAACTTTGTGAACTGCAGCTCAATTACTTCTACTATTAAATAAATTCATTATCCCTTGAATGATTAGGAATTCGATGGCTAAAGATAGATTCACAGAGCTTAGCTAAAATAACTTCAGCCCTTATATTAATATTAATTATACTTACTCACAAAACAATTTTAATAACACCTACTAGGTAAATGTTTGACCTATGTTTACAAATAAATGATTTGTATTTGTAAACACATCCTTGTATAATTCTTGAACACATCCACTTTGTTCAGTACGGCATCATTATCATAGCCCGATATTCATATCAGGCTGGAGGTTTTGGTGAAGTAGGTATGTGGGTATCATTAAACGTAGTGATTACATGCTCTTTGGGTATCATAAGCAAAGAGCATTAAAAACTTGCGATAGATATAATTTTTCAAACATATTTTTGCTAACAAAGCTTGAAATGTAATTACAAGTCGATTTTAAATTCCCACTGTCCTGTCTGTGTAACAATTTGTTTCGGAAGCTGTCCAGACCACAGTCCAGACAATAATGGGTCCTGTTTGGCCAATTATTGTATGCTCACAACATCTCGTCTGCGCAGAAAAGGACTAATCTTTTTGAGTGATGATAAAGCAAATCCCTATACCTCTACTTATTTATTATGTTATAGCAACCAAATCTGAGATTGGTAAAAATTCATATCTAGAACTTAAATTAGGTATAGATAATCAAATACACATTTTATTGCTAACAAAAATTAATAAAATTACTTACCAGTCGATTACAAAACTATATCTGTAACAATTTGTCTCGGAAGCCGTCTAGACAATAGTTCCCCGTTCGGCCAATTATTGTATGCTCAGAATATCTCGTCTGCGCAGAAAATGAATAATTTTTTACCCCGATTTGGTGCAGGGGTACGGATACCTGCCTTCTGCTCCAGAGGTCGTAGGTTCGATTCCCGAACGAGATAAATATTTGTGTGCATGAACATGTCTATTTTCTTGGTCTGTGTTTTCTATGTATATTAAGACTACTCGTTCGTTGCATGTTAGGGTTAAAATTGTAAAGCACAATATTAGCACACGCATCAATCCTGAAGCCAATACGCTCGTAGATAAACCTAAGAATCTTCTTAGGTTTATCTACGAACGAAACAACGTGAAAACACACAGACCAAATTTTATAATGATTGTTAGCAATAAAATGTGATTGATTAGATAAATTAATCACATTTTATTGCTAACAATCAATATAAAATTACCAGTAGCTTACTTAACTATATTTGTAACAATTTGTCTCGAAAGCCGTCTAGACAATGGTTCCCCAGAAAAAAATGTTTCCGTGTTCTGTGGGTTCCCCGTTCGTTAAATTATTGTATGCTCACAATATCTCGACTGCGAGGAAAAAGTTTAATCTTTTTGAGTGATGAGGGCAACATTTTGTATTGACGTGTACTGAATTGGCATGGGCTCCTAAATTACTTGTCGACAAAGGCTTATTAGATGAAGCTCCTGTTAGGGTTTGGGTTGTATGTGATATTGACTGTTACATTTATTTACTTTTGTGATTTATTATGAATTGAGACGCTCTTCAGTTATAAAAAGGTAATTTAGTTATTATATTCTTTCCTTATAGATAATATTTATTTATTATTTATTTATTTGTAATAACATCATTAATTTGATTTCTTCAACTAGCTACTTATTCATATAAGAACCAACTCCCTGTAAGTAACTTTATTTCATTATTTACTAGATATCTTTTGTTTTCATTTCTAAGATACCCTTTTAGCTGGAGAACTTAACCGCTTCTGTGGTCTAGTGGTTCAAACCACCGATTTCAGAACAAGAGGTCCCAGGTTCGATTCCCAGTGGGGGTACATATTGTTTTCGGTTTGGTTGGTGGTAGGATTTGTTCCGGAGGAGCCCGTGGCACAGTGGATAGCGCACTTGGCCTGCGATCGTTGAGGTTAAGCAACGTTCGCAATGGTCGGTCACGGGATGGGTGACCAAAAACTTTTCATCTCGAGCTCCTCCGTGCTTCGGAAGGCACGTTAAGCCGTTGGTCCCGGCTGCACTGGCAGTCGTTAATACCCACCAATCCGCACTGAGCCCGCATGGTGGGTCATGGCTCATTCTCCTTATTCATCCATAAGGAAGGCCAGTGCCCCAGCAGTGGGGACATTAAATGGCTGATGATGATGATGATGAGGACTTGTTCTTAGTCCGCCTGGCTAGCTACCACCGTCTAATCTAAGTCTGACGCCATAACAATGATGTTTTCACCATTATTGTGTTCCGGCAGAATCCGACAGAGAAGATAGATAGATAGTTCCTCAGTGATTGAGGATTCCGGGAGAAGTGCGCTTCCACCTTCAGCCATATCACCACTTAATTAACATTAGATGTGAACTAAGAACTACGCCGTTGTAGATTTAAAAAAACCAACTATTCGCAGGGCTCCACTCTCCAACATGCAATCTTTGCCATTCTATTCAAATTAAAAGCAACTGGTAACAAGTAAAATAATTACATGAACTAGGTAACTACTCCAACGAATACTCGTACAATTTATCCAATTAAACATCGGAAAAGTCTGATATCTCAATAAAATGGTATCCACTTCCAATTAATCTGAAATGCTACAAACTTTTTGATGAGCATAAATTTCTTTTTAATGACATTTTTCATGGCACTTTTTAACGATGTATTTCATGCCAGTCCTAAATATATTACATGTCGATGTTTCAACCCACATTTCGGTTAGGGTGGGGACATTATTATTTCCGTGGCTAATCCGTATCATCTGCTGCCGGGTAATTATTTAAAAGGGACTGTGTGTAAGTCTGTGCACGCGTCAGGTCTAATTGTTGAGTCCGATAACCAATAGCTTAGGGCAGATTGCTACAAAACTTAATGCGAAAATATTTTGGGTTGGCAGGGACTGCTGCCTAAATATTGTGCGGTGAGAAACATAGATTCCCTTTTCTATAATAGAGTGAAGAGATAATTGAATTTAGATTTGAGTAAGTAAGTACCTAAGATTTCGAAAGCATTAATAATACAACAAGTAATTTCGGTAAGTAAAATTAGTATGAACTTCCATTTTACATTCTTCTGCGTACCTACCATATGGGTTAATTTTTGAACGCGCAATTAGTTGTATTGTATGATAAAATCATTGAGCCGAGGCGCTTTCGCAAGAAACTGTTTATCATAATAATTGAAATTGATGCATGGATTATTAAACTAGACGTCATACATAATATTCTTGTCAAAAATAACATCATAAAACTAATAAAGTACAAACCAAATTTAAAATAAACCAAAGCTTAAATAAATTTCAGTTATCGTAGCCAACTATAGATATATCTCCAGCCAAATCTTTTCCCGCGCAATTTTAAAAATCTATCGACAAACACGATCCATCACTAGCTGTCACTATTCCGCGAGATACGACACGCGCGCCCCCCTGCTTTACTCCGGCCATAAATTACGCAGGGCAACTGCGTAACGCGTAACTGTGCGTCCGCTCCTCAAATGTATTAAACCGCACCGATTGACTGCGCCCTTGGACATGACGCATGGCTTTTGTAACAGCATGGTGCAAATAGTGACGTTAGGAATATCGATGTTTTAATACCAAGTTAAGGCCGGCCTCGTGATTGAGTAATTTTATTAACTACTATGACCGTTTTGTGAAATTGTAAGAAATTATTAATAAATTTTAATTTATTTTAATCCGTATTGGTTAGTTAATTGATACTTTTAGATTGCAGCAGGAAGTCAAATTCTTTTTTTATTGTCTTGAACAACACACTTGTCATGTCATTTGTCACAACAATATTAGCCTCCTGCCTGATTGAATTAACAAGTTGATTACATTCATCATCATCATCATCATCATGTCAGCCGAACGACGCCCACTGCTGGGCATAGGCCTCCCCCAAGGATCTCCACAACGATCGGTCCTGCGCTGCCCGCATCCAGCGGCTTCCCGCGATCTTGACCAGATCGTCGGTCCACCTTGTAGGGGGCCTGCCCACGGAACGTTATCCGGTACGCGGTCGCCATTCGAGAACCTTTCCGCCTCAACGGCCATCGGTTCTCCGCGCTATGTGTCCCGCCCACTGCCACTTCAATGATGCTGCATTTGCATGTTGATTACATTACAAGAATGTAATTCTTAATTTTTTTCTAAGATTTTGATATAAATTTCGGACACAGATACTTTGTAGCCTGGAGAGGAACATGGCTACTTTTTATCCCGGAGAATATCACATTTCTGCGGGATTTCACATCAACGATTTCAGACCGGGAGTAGTGCACTTCCGCCTTATCATCACATCAGGTGTGATGAAGACTTAGTGCTACCCCGTTGTGTATAATAAAAAAGTTACGTTAAATTATTTTTCCTTTTTTGCAATCACAATGCAATTTTTAATCCGTACTGCAATTGGAGTAGATATTTTTTTTGAAGATTTTCTTTTCCTTTTCAGTTGAACTTTTTGAAAAGGTATAATTTTTTAAATAACTTTTATGCAAATTGATTCATGATATTGCACCCAATTTTGATACCCCACCAAATTGACATGTTTTTTATACTTGCGCATTATAATAGATACTTACCTGGAGCGAGAATTTTCGCAGAGGAAAAACTTGGGCATCACGTTAAACCGAACCTACTCAGAAAGATTTAGCCTGCTAATAATGACTGAAAAAAAACAGTTGGTGGGTGCTGGACTAAAGTGATTATAAAGAAAACCTATAGGTAGGTGACGTAAATCCGCGTACACGAGCAATTTTTGGCAATACTTAAATATATAAATAATTTCTCACAATCACACCAATTATTTATCTAAGCCCATGTAAATTTCGTAAGATACTAATATATATTCTGTGATTTTGTTTAGAAACTGTATCATGGAAAGCTTGATAACGGATAAATATACTTAAATACTTTTTGTTTGTAAATACATACGAAGGGCTAAGGGGAAGAATACGCTATGTCACATTTACCTTACCAAATTTGTCAGTATTGACGTTTAAAGTTTCGATACCATTTTATGACTAAGTTGCAAATATTTCCTATACATAAAGAATTGCTTTTAAAGGGAAATTTATTAAGTAATACCTATGTAAATGGAACCGTCTTCTGTAAAAAAATACCCAATATTAAGTAAAACCTGTAATTATATTCTAAAGGTCAAACCGTCTTGGGAAAAACAGGCTAAGTCCAGGACTTAGTCTGTTTTTCTCATGAATTCAAAGTGTGAGGTACTTTTATGAACTTGAAAAGTCACTTATTTTATGCACAACAATACAATATTTATAACATTAATGTCATTAATCAATAATAAATCCAAGAAAAGACCACCAACAATTCACAAAGTAGTAAACGTCATTCTGACATTCATTCTGCACGCGTTCCGTTTCACTTCACATTCCGTTTTGGACTAAGCTGGTTATTCACTAGTAAATACAAAATGCAGCAAAATTTTCTAGCGAGTGACCCAGCGAGTTTTTCTCTTGTTTTAAATACGCATATGGTAAAATGTAGATTTTTGTGACCATAGGCAACAAAAAATCAATTTGAAAAAAATGTGACTTAGCGGATTTTTCCCCTTAGCCCTTCTTACATAATATACATAGAAAACACCCAGACTAAGACAAATAGACATGTTCATGCACACATATTTGTCGTGTTCGGGAATCGAACCCCAGACCTCAGGTGGCAGGTATGCCACCCCCTGCGCCAAACCGGTCGTCAATTTTCGTTCGTCAATTGCCTGGTTACTGTAATAGATCAATCTGGAGCAATTAAGTGGAGCAATGTTGCTCCATATTTCCTGGTACGTGGTTATGTGGCCGTATTTCAACAACAGTTTACTACATTTTGTCATTTTGCCTTCACCTTTAATTGCTTGATATGGTCGTGACGTCATATAATGGTGGGGATTGACAAGAATTGCGCCATTTTAGTTGCCCGTGTATGCGCGCCTAGCCGCCGACGTCAACCAAAACCTGCCAAATTGTTTTACTTCCAAATAAAATTAAAATGTGTTTTCTTTTGTTTTTATTCATTTTATTAAGAATTACATTTGAAACATGTATGGCGCAACTTGCAGTATATAGTAGAATTGTCTTTTGTTTTAAACTAATATTAAAGCTTTAAGTAGAGTTCCTAAGTAACTGAAAATTGTTCACCGCTATGATCATTAGTTCGCTTATACTTAACTGTATTTATCATAACCCATTGTGTAATTGTGATGGAAACTGACCTTAGTCATACCATGTTAAGGTCATTTTTCAATTTGACGACTCTGTATGAAATAAGACAGGGAGAAAAAAACATTCCTTGGAGTTTCTTGCCGGTTCTTCTCCAAGGCCTCCCGCTGTAGGGTTTGCGAACCGATGGCGTAGCTTCTATGACGTTCACAAATATTGTAAATAACAATCTAAATTGAATAAACAAATTTGAATCTTGAATCTTGAATATTTTCTGCCCAACCTTATTTCGTGGCAACTTGGTTGCGACGACGCCCAGCAGCCAAAAGCCAAGTAAATACCGCTGGCTGGCTCCTAATAAAATAGAGCCCTAAACGTTACAACAATAATCGTATTTCGCATCGTATGAAACACGAAACCGGCAACAGAGCATTGTTGTACAACATGAATCCATTGTCAAAATGGGAGATTCAGTGCCCTCATCACCCTTCAAAAGATTATTGTAATTGCAACTATAGCGTACCCAACCCGTATCGTAGTCATGAACGGCATAAATCATACCATTGTCGACAAATTTTTTGGGTGTCTCTATAAAAGCTTTTTGTGGTCCCTTATAGGGCTTTAATTAATATGAATGAACCGTAAGCGGTTTGTGTGAAAACATCGTTTTGGTATACATTACCTAATGTTATTCGGGGACTTTTTATAGCTCTTTTTGTGGCAGTTATTGAATGATCAAAATATTATTATAATAGTCTTTAGTGCCTTTTATTCTTTATTCACTAAAGCATTATTGAAAGATTGATGTTAAGACCACGACGTAAAATAATTATAAGATGATAATACGTATTTATAATTTAAACAAAATACTCGTACAGAAAGAGAGAATCCTGATAAAAATATCCCCTAAATAAATTGAGTACTTAACTAAGCCATAAAAAAAATACTAAGGTATTTAATTTCAAAACAGTACTGCAAACTTATTTTACTAAAAAGGATGAGATATAAATAAAAGCAACAAACTTTCTTGAGACATTTATTTTATAAAAAATGCGCTTTCGTTACCATAAGTCCTCCTCCACTATTGAAGCCGATAGAAAAGATTCGTAACATACATGCGATAACATTTATTTTCAAGCTTCGACATTAATACAAATATTGAAAGCTCCCAAATAGTATCAAAACCGATGATATTTCTTACAATTCTTCTTCAATATCTTGGTCCGATTAGTATATGATTTATTTATGCAGATCTTGGTATCAATATATTATGTATATGATTCAACATGAACATATTGTAAAAACATAATTAGGGTAGGTATGTAATAATAGTTTTTAAAAGTCTGTCACCCACCCATTCTGTCTTTTGAACCATTAATTAATACAAGAAGATACACAATAGCAAGAGAAAACATCACCAGTGTATATTGTAAGCGACATTACCAAACATATAACATATTATACATCTTACATAATAAATACTCGTATCAGTTTTAATTTTATACGTCGGTACAAAACTTTAATAAGTTCTTACGATAAAAATAAGGAACAAACCACATCGCCCCATAAAAATTAAATAACTATAACTAATTTATCAGTAGCTTATTATAAGCGAACATTTTATTAAGTAAATCATAAAATAATACATAACTTACTGTAATTTCTATATGAAAAAAATATTAGGAGCGAATTATCAAACTAAATGACTTTAACGAAACTCTCCTTAGGTCTTGAGAAATGCTTTCATACTTAAACTTATACTTAATGTGTGATAACTATTCTAATTAATGAGGCTTAAATATATGACAAATATATATTTACAAGGTTTATATAGTATTTACACAAGTCTTACTCTAAAGCGTTATCAGAAATATACTTTATGTGGAGGTACTAGATAATACGACACTAAATTAAAGTGTTTTAATTTTTTTAATCAGTTAAGTAACTGTCTAAAATGAAGTATTAGAAAAAGTCGACCCGTCTGACAACTGGCTCCCATCGAAGCTAGTTGTAAGACGGGTCGATTTTATCTAATACTTCATTTTCAATCATAAAAATTGCATTGTGAATGCAAATAAAGTAAGTCAAAAGTAGTTCACTGTTGCTATGGTTAAAATCGTGATCTTATTTTTTTTATGAAAACAAAAGCAGAGCGCCTCGTTCGGTCGTTAGGATCTAAAATTCAATACCTACAGGGTGTTAGGGGCACCCTTGCAAAAACTTTAACCATGGCTTCAGACCATCATGCTGAACAACGTACAGCAAGAATTTTTTGTCGGAAATGAAAAAAAAATGGACTTTTCATACAAATTTAGCTACGTATCTGAAAATTTTGTATGGAGAGTCGAAATATTTTTTTAATTTCTGACAAAAAATCTTGCTGTGCGTTGTTCAGCATGATCGCCTGAAGCCATGGTTAAAGTTTTTGCAACGGTGACCCTAATACCCTGTATATATATTTGACAGCTTTTAGAGGATATTTACCATACGATTTCCTTCCATAACGACAATTTTTCGTGCTAGGTCTACTGTCATTTCATTTATTGAGAATGGTAGTTAACGACATGATGTTTGTCATGTAACGACGTATTCCCATTATAAATGGCAAAACCAAAATTAAACAGTGAAATATTTTATACAATGTGCCCCTCGATATGGTGCACAAACTAAAATGGTATTAACTATACCGGATTTTATCGACAAAAATAAAACCATAAATTATTGCACATGTTACGATGTATTTAAAAAAAGTTTTTTTAAGGGTATTATTTTGCAATAATCGCAAATAATGGAAAAAAGTGTAAAATAATTCTGGAAAATGTTTGATTTTGTCTCTTTCTTGTAATGTTATCATCTTTTATGGATTAATTTTACTCTTTCACTTATTTTCCAATCCTCCACAAGTATTTTAGCGTTTAAATTATAACGATATCTCTTTTTTGGTTTGAAAACTATTATTTTTTCATTGTCAAAAGGACCTAATAAAAATTTTTAAATACATGGTAAAATGTGCAAAATGTTTTTTTCTTATTTTTGGCGATGAAATCCGGTATAGTCAACACCCTTTCCGTTTGTGCACCATATCGAGGGGCACACTGTGTATAAAATATTACTGCTAACAATATTACTTAGCATATGTATAACGAGGTTGTACATAAGATTATGAATGTACTTTAAAAAAAAAGTAAATGTAATGCCCAATATCTATCTTATTAAACCATTTTTTTTCTACATAGGCTGTAAAATAGTATATGAAAAATCATGGTCAGTACAACCATTAAAAATATGTAAATTAAAGTTCTGATTTCATAATGATTCACTTAAGTCACTGGCAAGCTATTTTGTGAAGATAGAATTAGTGTACTATTTCCTAATACATTAACAATTATTAAGTAAATTGTGACATGAGCGTAGCGTTTTAACATACTATGTTTATATACATTAACCTATACTATACCCTCATAAAGTACTTACTAGAAGGCACATCTTGTACCTCTTGAAGCTAATGTGTTAAAAAAATGAGCCTCCGTTAAAACAAAGGAGAATCAAAGGCGTAGGTATGTATGTAGTTTAAATAGCTGCCCCACGAACTTGACTCTTATTACTTACACTATAAAGGTGAATTCTAACTCAACGTGTGAAGCTTGATCTGTTGTCCACTGTACCTATGAGTTGTATTTAACGAAGCAGGCAAACGTGTGTTAAATTTTAATCAACGCATTCGATACATATCTACTTCAGTTTTAACGGATGCCCGAAGAGTTAAGCCCTTTACGAACGAACCCGGTCATGTTAAACACGATTATGTTAATCGTTATATTCGAAAATAGTTCCTGTTACGTCTAGAAATGATCGAAATCGAATCGAAAAGCAAAAGTACCTATTTTGCTATTTGATGTAAGAGAGACGTGAAATTTTTTCATAAATTCTCTCGAATACAATGATGTTTGTATTTACCATGATCGTTTTCGTTCGTGCACATCTTAAGGGTGGGTTCAGATCTGGCGAGCGACGCACGAATATTGTAATGCAACCTTGTATAATTTGTGTATTTAAGACTTAAATTACTTGAAGCGTTTAGCCATTCGCCATATCTCAAACCCCCCGATACAAATAGATGACGCATATTTTTATAATTTTCGATGCGTTTGATAATCAAGATATAAATAGTGTCCTTACTTAAAATAGAGAGGTTATTTAAGTAGACGGTAAATAAATTCTCTTTTGGCAGTTTCAAATACTGGTCGCGCTTATCACAAATACATAAGCTTCATATTCCTCAGATACATACAATTACGTTCTAGAATACCTTTCTTCATAATAAGGAAATTATTCTTATAAAATTTTGTGATCGTTAAGCTACACATTTTAGCTAGTAGTAAAAAAAAAACGCAAGAATATATCCCTTTTTTCCATACACAAGTCCAAATCAAAGACTGTATTTAATGTGGACCGTCTTTTTTTCTATTAGTTCCTTCAAATTAAAAACCAACATTTATACTGCAGAGTTCTTGCCTATTATAGGCCCCCCACTGGTTGCGTAGACGCGACGGCCATCAAACTCTACCGAAGAATTCCTCTTGATCGCATCTTCTGAAGTATCCTTGAGTGGCTCCTTTTCATCTCTGTCAACATAATTTTTTATATTACCATTTTGTAATTTAGAGCTTGAAATACTATCTACAGCTTTATTTACAGGTGCAAAATAATGTACAAGAACCACTAAGTTATTAAAATTACGAAAATAATTTACTATTATCAATTCGTTTTAATAAAAATTACTCCACGTCTATATGACAGTACTACAAATATGCTGGAAAAGTAATCATTTCTATTTTTATAATCTGAATTACTGGAAGATACAAAAGCGCTTTGTTTACAAACGGAAAGAATAACGTAATCTCCAGCCAAACAATTTTCTGCTATACACAGGCCGGAACAATTTTAAATGAGCAACAGTAAGCAATCTTGGGAAAAACAAAAATGTTAAAGTATGTACCTACAAAAATCTTTAAGATAACCATTGCTTAGTTGAGATAATTATAAGTCTGGGTATTTTTGTTGTGAATAAAAAATGCACATTTTAGTCGAAAGATTGCTTATTAGTAGTGCTTTATTTGAAATAGTCTGAACTGTTCTAGGTAACCGAGAATATCGTTGTTTTCAAGTTGCTGTATCTTGGTTATTATGCTTAAATATCTGGCTCATATATTTTTTAAGAACCTAACTAAATGATTATAGATCGAAGTTTTTCGCAATAATTTTATCTTCTACGTATTATTATCTAAGTACATCGTCTATTGAAATCCAAGTCCCTACGGTCCTAAAAAAATATAATCTATAACTTATACGATACCTACCATACATACCTACCTTATAATAATATACAAGAAAATAGAATACCTTTTGCAAACATTCAGAAAAAAATATTTTCTTATTTTGCCATTTAAACGCTGGAAAAAATGTTCTATTCACAGCTAAATGAGGAAAAATGTTGATTAACTACGCTCAGGAATCGCGGCATAATAACTCTTACTTAAGTGCGGAGAAATATCTTATTTTTACTTCCTTTATTGCTGCTTGCAATATCCTTACAACATTATATAAAATATGGAATAAAATAAATTTATTAGTCGTCGTGTGTAATCTATTCTATATAATTCATTCATTTAATTGAATTTGTTTGCGACCAATATAAGAGAAGTGTATTTCGATTATTATTTTATAATTCCACCACAACAAATTCACCCTAAATTTATAATCAACGGATTTTAATGAATTAGCTATACATCACTAACAACGACTCGCAACGTTATTTTTCCAATATCCAAGTTACATGATGAATCGGTCGGTATTTTTTTTTTCTTTATTTAGTTTGGGGCTTTTATCCACATGGATATGCCAGCCCCATTGTATCTTGTCGGTATTTGTCATTGCGTTCTAGTACTAGTAAGACGTTGACTTTGGACTATAAATACCTAATTATTGGCGAAAAGATTTAGTTTACACATTAAACTAAACTCACACACAAGCTGCGTAACGTTCACAAAAGCGACAAATGCTCCAAACAAAACACAGGATATAAGTCAAAATGATCTTACACTGGCGTGGTTGGAACATAGCTAAGTGGGTGACCGCAAATCGGCAGCATTGGGAAAGACAATGTTAATATGTTAGTGATATAGTGCTGTGAATATGTACAATACATTCTATAATTTATACAATGACATTGGGTTAAAACGAATAACGGTTAGGACACAAAGAAAATGCAACTCATAATAAAAAAAGAATATTTTAATATATAACAATAATGTTGTCATAAGAGATGTTCCAGACAATCAGAACTCATTCGACCTTGCAATCTTATTACATCACAAATCAAAAGGTCCAATAAGGCTTTATCGTTGAATTTCTTTTAGTGATTAAGTTTTTTTTTTACAAAAGGCTGTACAAAGCGAACTCCCACACATCAACACCGATTCTCTAACTACAACCTAGTATAGTATTATATTATCTGTGCTACAACTTACAACGAGCTTTATTTCAAAGCTGCAAAAATTTATTTACATTATGCTCTGCGAAGCTTTCCGGCATTTATTTACAGGTAGGTCAACCCCAGCGAAGTCAATGATAAAAGTATACCTTCCTCCTTTAAAAGGAGTCAGGCTTTATACGTTACGTTGACTCATCATAGAAAAAGGTTTTTAGCCCGTGTTTCCTCACAGGGGCTAGTTACAGCATCCGCACAAACAAAGCATGCAGGCATTCAAACTATTTGGCGCCTTACGTCGGAGTTGGCACGAGCTTCACAGGTGGTGGCAGGGGCGCGGGAGAGGGCGGCGCGCGCGGCTTCGTGCTGCAATAAGGGAGCGGGAAGCGCCAACCGTACAGACTAGCGGGCAGAAACATCTCTCATCGACACTAACACTTAACAGGAGCGGACAACACAAAGGACTCGAAGACGTTAGGAAGAAAGAAAATGAATAAGAAATTTTATTTATGTCGATGATGTGCTAGTGTAATATGTAGTTAAATATAAATATTAAATCATATTTAAATACAAATAAAAATACATTACCTTCCCAATTTAGCTTCGTCGTCTTGGTGCTTCTTCGCGCGTCTTCCACAGATAGTGGAAATAACCCCTTGGCGCTTGAAGCAGAATAATATCAGATCGACTATGATCAGACAAATAAAGACACCGGCAAGTGCCACTCCGATGATGGCTCCACTTGATAGAAGTTGTGGCGGAGCAAATCCAGAAGTCTTCACACCTGTTGATATTGAAATCATTGTAAAAGTCGATCAGCAAATTCTACAAGAGCAGCAGAAACCTATATTTTTGATAAGCAAGTAATATTTTGAAAAGTCGATTAACAATTTATAATCAGTCGAATAACGCACTTAATCTAAATTTTCTGGTTTCTGCTGATCTTAAATTTGTTAGTTTTATGCATCATGTCACAGAAGCTGAAGATGTTAGATGACATGACAGTGATTGTAACAAATGCAAAGTAGCACTTGTGCATCTTGATAGTGATATAAGAGGAGAAAGTTTACTCTCATAAGCAACAGTAAGACATTCATTACAATCTTTAGGTGACTAGGGAGTGCTTTCAGTTCAACAAAACGTGCACCCAATCACCACTTTTCAATATTCTATTCTGTTACAAGATAGCAAGTATAATAAATTGTATTGAGATATAATAATTTCAAATAGAAAGCTCTCCGCTAAAATGAAATGGGGTTTGAATGAGAATGAAGGACTGGTACATGATGAAAATGAAGTAATCGATGATGCATAAATCAATTATCTTAAATATTGAGAATATTCACAAATATAAAAGAAAAGTTGTCAAGATGCAAACATTCCAGGTGACTTCGTAAATATGATAAACAAAAATAAATTTTCAAACCCCATCACAAAAGTTTCGGATCTATCCAAAGCAGTATGGGGAACTATAAACACAAACAATAATATGAATTTCACAACATAAATCTACTGCTCCATGTTGGATAATGTGTACCATCACCTCAGCCTGGTAAACCTAAATATATTACGTACTATATTACTCCCTATACTCTATTTATCTAGCACTGCTTCTTGAAATGATTCAATATTATGTTGTTTGTAGCCATTAGAATAAATAGAACAATCACTTCAAGAAACAGATTTCTATGAATGCTACTTTAAACCTTTTAAACCTATTAATAGTATGAAACTGCCAGTTAAATATTGTTCTAAAATTTTCAAATCGCTCATTCGTAGATTAACTTTCTTATCCTACAAACTTTGGCAGTTTCAAAGACTAAAATATAGTCATGCTGAAGAAAAATTATAACATCTAATAAATTAAGGGTACTAAAGAAAATATTACGCCATCTATTATGACCAAAAGATATATAAAAAATATATAATCTTTTCCTATTCATTAGTAAGTTAACCATGCTTGTGGTAAAGTGAAATATTTTCTTTTAAAAGGTGTACACATAAGATCATGCAGCAAAGAAGTATTTTTATTAGTACATTCCTAAGGATATGCAGGGAGGGCATTAATGGTAAACAGTATATTAATATAAAATATATTTACCCAAATCTCAGACAGGGCGACAAACACTGTTCAAACGAGCAACATTTAGAGGACTAATGGATTGGTCTCTTGATTAGCATCTTGACAGCTTTCTTTTTGGGGCTCACAAGTTATTTATTAATCATCACTCATGGTCATGGTTAGGGGTTACTTAAACTCGATATGGACATTTTTATTATTGGTGAGTTAAGGACACATTCCAAACAAAATGAAATATTCTTTTTTTGTTAGAAATTCTATCATGAACTCATAAGGACATACTTGTGATTGTGACTAGACAAGAATATTTCACTTTCAAAATAAAATTGTAAAATACGACATGTTTTTAAAACATTTATTACTTTCACATTGGTCAATTTTATGTTCCTCTAGAACAGATCACATTTGGAATTCAGCTGTAGTTGAATTTAATGTTGCCTACGTTTACTTCATTATTTTTATCCCGCATCTTATTTAAAAAGTCGTTTTATGTAATTTCTTACAAATCCTTATCTGGACAATTTCTCCACGAGATAATATTATTACACTTAAAACTACTATCAAAAGTTCAAAATAGTCATCAAAAACTCTTACACGATGCTTAAAATTCATAAACAGTTCACTAAGAATTTTATTCATAATAGCCTTTATTTTTGGCATACCTTACTTCATATAAATTACTTTGGCAGTGTTAATTTATTAGCAGAAAAACTACCTATCTTATAAAATTAACTTCAAACAAACTTGAACTTCGAGTAAATTATATCATCATAGACTTACATATCTCAAAAACATTATTATATACATACTTTCGACAGGAAATATTTAGTGATGTACTAATTCTACTACAAATAATATAAAAATAAAGCAATACTGCTTACAAACCGATTTAGAATAATTTATTTACACTTCAACAAATTATTTTATCACAACAAGTATTTCTTCTAATAACAACAGTCGTCTTTAGACTTGATAATAAAGTCATTTTTTCCCTAATATTAGTTTACTGATGTTGCTTATATCATAAATTTATATACTATAGATAGATGTATAGCAGTCGTTATTATCATTTCGAAGTTATTGTGAGCCGTTTCGAATATTCGTGAACTTCCATTTGGGTTACCTAGAAAATATGTTTAAAGTAAATACACATAATACGTATCATATAATAGCATTGAAAAACAAAATAAATAAATGAAATAGAAAACAATAAAAAACTCACCATTTCTGATAATAAATTAACACCAACCAAAGATAAGTCCGTCAATATGGAAATAAACAATAAAGAAATCATAGCATACTTTATGTAACTTAAATCATAAAATAATTGATAATAATATTACTGAAACTTTCCAAGTTAATCTTATTAACATAATATTGCAAAATGAGTAATAAATTAAACTTGAAAACCTTATCAAAATATTTGTACATACTATTCAGTACATATTATGTTAGATACATCAGTCCGCACATAACTTAAGGCAAGATTGTACAAAATTAATTAGGAAAAATAAAAAAAACATACAATCAATTGAATGGTATATAGACTACAGAACTATGTATAAAATTGTACTTACGCAAAAAATTATAATGAAATTATACAAAAAGAAGAGTAGGTATTCAAAAGTAAACTTGTCATATTATGAATCACTTAAAAAAACAAATGAAAATGCTATGAGCTCTAACATAACTCATGAAAACACATTTTACAAAACAAAACACAAAGCGATTGGTATCATGGATTTGAGGGCGACAGATAGTTTGTTGGAAGATGATGGATATAGTGGGTAAGAGGCGGTGTAAACGTCATAGAAGCCAGCCCTCACAGGGACGTCGTTACTCTCTTGGTTGTACTCACCGAGGGCAGTTTGCACGTAAAGCTGTGCCGGTAGAGAGTAGCCGAGGATGTTGTGGGCGCGAACTTGCATTCGGTATCGAGTATCTGGTTGGAGACCTCGAACTTCGTAGCTTATCGTCTCGAAAGTTTTAAGCTCCTCACTTTGACATTGAGATTCTGCTGATACTCTCCACTCTCCGCTTACTTTTAGTACCTGGTGAAATTTGAAAATATTTAAAATTCAACTTTATCAAAGCGGTTTGTAAAATCTTAAGGCGGAAGAAGGCTTGCTTGGGCGAAAATTGTCAAGAAACTCGAAAAGTCCATATTCAACTTCTTTTTACAAATAGTTACATTTATATTTTTTTTATATTTCATTTAAATGACATTTAGAATATAATATGTTGCTTGTTACATACGGTGTTCACCGACGGTTAACCAATCGTTAACGTAACCGACTGTTGGCAAACTCAGGCCTAAATGGTAGTTTAAGAATCTCATAAATTATAACATTCTTTATTTTTACTTACCGGACAGTAGTTTATTTCATACATATCGATAGGTTCACCATTATGAGCGGGTATTTTCCACCTGAGCTCAAACCTATCAGCGTACTTTCCATGTAAAAGAGACTCTGAACTGATTTCTTCTCTCCATTTAGGTTGTTCGGGAACGGACCTTAGAGCAAAATAACAATTGAATATAGTTAAGTACACCGAAGTAGATGTCGACATGCCTATTTGGGTCATCTTATTTCAGATCCCTGATTTACAAATCGTCGAGAACGTTCCTGACAGCAGAATGTATGAATTGTCACTCACTGCAGAATAGAGTTCGTGTTTCGGTTCTGTGGCGGGCGCATACATGTATCGGCCAGGGTCAAAACACGGAATTCCTGAAAACTGCTATCGTGTTCTTTTGTGTTTCTTTCATTACAAACAAGACGTTGGTGGAGTTTTTGTGTTAAACGGAAGAAGCCATTAAACAAAACAAAAAATATAAAGACAAAGTATGGAATTTGACTCCGATTTCGTTTCCGACGGTTTGTGAATCAGGGGGAAGAATCTATCCTAATATTATAAACAGGAAATATTTGATTCTTTGTTTGTTTGTATGTTTGTAATGGAGAAACTCAAAAACTACTGGACCTATTTAAAACAATCTTTGATCATTAGAAAGCTATATTTTTTTCAAAGCGACATGGGCATATTTTGTTCCGCTTTACCGATGGGAACGGGTACCACGCAGGTTAAACTGCGGGAAGCCACTAGTATAAAATAATAGTGGATTAAACATCAATCTTTACATGTCATATTCATCTAAAGTCTTATCGCGTTAGGATACAAGCGGTTTTGGTACTGCTAAAGTTAAGTTTGATCTGTTGCCAGCTATCATTAAACGGGAATTTACATATCAGAGTTGACCGTAAATACAATAATATTCTATGTAAATAGTCATTTGAAATAATACAAGAAAGTAGTTTAACGTATCAAAACAAAATTGTGTGTCCAACCAAAAAACAGTTGACAATACGGTATTTTACTGATTTTTTTTTATTTCTTTAAAATGTTTTTCGAAATATTAGCTACACAAAACAAGTTTTCATTTTGAATTATCTTGAATACTTTCAAAGATATAGGACTTCAAACTTTATAATTAGACAAGGACAGGACGCTATCTTAGTGACGTCAGTGGGTTAGTAGCGTCATAGTCACGCCATAGAAGATTTCGTTTTAGAAAGAGACAGCTATAGTCAAAATCAAACAGACTATAATTCTTTTATTATAAAACAGATTCAAATTATTTTTTCACATTTGGTATTCTTAATTGCAATATTTTTTAACGTCATCATTAAATATCTACATTTCAACAACAGTAAAATACCCTATTGTTGGACTAAATTCGAATTTGATTGCCGGTCGTTACCTCCTAGGCATGATGACCGTAATTGGGGCGCCCCAAGATCCGACCCCGACTTGGTTCACCGCTGCAAATCTGAAGTCGTAAGTGAACATCGGCTGTAGATTCTCGACGATATACGGCGAGTTGACAGACCAAGTTCTGTTCATGGCAAGGTTCCAATCGAAATTTCCGTTCTCTTTGTATTGGCATGTGAAGGCTAAGATTGGTGGCCCCATGTCTTCTGCTGGGCCGACGATGTTGAATGACACTGAGGTTGCAGTTAACACATCTTGTCGAACCTTTAACAATGCACATTGATTTATTATCCTTATAACGAACATTTTATTTTGAAACTTATAATTAGGCTAAACATTTTCGTACATAACAATGCTTCGAATTTTCTTACGATACTAATCAAAAACGACCACTAATTTCTAATAACAAAAATTCAACTTGAAAGAAGTTTTGAAATACTACTATATATACTTATGCTGCGAATTTTACAAGTCAAATATGTTTAATTGATTTCTAAAATTCACTTGTTTTACTAATTATAATGGAGCCATTATTTTGCTTGAAGAAAAGATAGCTTACCTGTGCAACCGGTCCAGGTGGGAAGGCTTCTCTCAGCTGAGTTGTGTGTTCAGCTTCCCCAATATTATTTGTGGCTATACATTTGTAGTTTCCATAGAGTTGACGGTCAGTAGGAATAACCGTGACGTAGCTGATAGGTCCCGCTCCAAATATCTTGATATGTGAAGACTCAAGTAGGTCGAACTCTTGGAACCTGCAAAAACAGCATTTATTAGAGATGGCGATAATATTGTATTTTTTATTTGTGAATCATCATCATCATTTTATGGTCCCCACTGCTGCAGCTAGTCTTTATTATTAGAGATAAGGGGATTTTTGTCAATATTATTTAACTATAAACTGTATCATTTAAAGTCCGTAATACACGGTGTTAGGGGCACCGTTGCAAAAATTTTAACCATGGCTTCAGGCCATCATGCTGAACAACGCACAGCAAGAATTTTTTGTCGGAAATGAAAAAAATATTTCGACTCTCTTTATAAAATGACCCGATTAGCTGCTAAATTTGTATGAAAAGTCGAATATGTTTTTTCATTTCCGGCAAATAATTCTTGCTGTACGTTGTTCAGCATGATGGTCTGAAGCCATGGTTAAAGTTTTTGCAACGGTGCCCCTAACACCCTGTGCAAAGTAACTTAAGTACTCACTTCCATTTAATCGTGGCATTAGGTATACTTTCTGCAATACAACTGATATTGACAGGCTGCCCATTCCAACTCCAGATTGGGACTCTGGGCATGTGCGCAAATGAAGGTTTGAATTGAACAATTAAGTGTCCATTTTTTCTTGCTTGTCCTCCTAAAATAACAATGAAATGTTTATTACTTTTCTGTTCCATGAAATCGACAAAATAATATAAGGCAAACAAATTTTACCATTGTTTTCAGCAAAGCACTCATAGAGACCATCATCAGTTCGATTCAGATTTGATATAGTGATTACTGCACTTGATTGCATTTGATCGCCAGTTTGCCTTTCAGCTGTTTCAACGATGATCCTGTAAGTATATAACATCGGTGAATGTTAGTTTTCAATAAATTGGAAAATTTTATTAAATTTTTAAAGAAAGGGAACCAACCGATTGTTATCATTAGATCCTGCCAAAAATGGTTCAGGATTACTCAGTTTCCTAAAACTGACACGAGGAGCAGGTCTTCCAGTAGCTCTGCACTCCAATCTACCTTCGCCCCTCTCCGGAGCGGTGGTGTTCACAAGTTCGAATATTCTTGGTGGCACGAGAACTTCAACCTCAATTTCAGTTTCGTTCTGTCCTGCTTTATTGACTGCGCTACAAATGTATTTGCCATAGTCGCCAGCTTCAACACGATCGAATGTTAGCAGACCTGTATTTTCGTTCACACTAAACCTCGATGTCGTTGCTAGATTCTAAAATGTAAATAAAACAGATTTATGAAAATATTTACCGTGAATTTTAAAAGCTGAATTTATATTTAACGCTATGTTTTCTCCATTACTTACCTCCCTCGTCGAAGCTTTGATCCAGGCATAAGTTGGAGGAGGTTTGCTTTTAGCTTTGCAAGTAATAGCAGCAGATTCGCCCTCTTTAATTTCTACTCTCGTTTCACGTTCTTCCATTTCTGGCGCTGTGTACACCTAGACATAAAAATATTCATATTATGTTATCACTTAACTTGTGAAGTCGAACGAAATACGAAATTATTTATTCAATATAGGCTGCTTTAAAAGCTCCGAAGAAGGTAAACTGTAACAACACAAGTCATTGAAAGAAGAATGAGCAAGCAGTTTATCTATTAGTACTTACTTCAAGTTTAATGTTTCTTTCTGCGAGTTCACCAGTTGTGATGACTACAGCTCGACAAGTGTAAGTTCCATCATCACTTTCTTGAACATTTTTTATCATCAGACCATTTGCATGGATCACATATCTGTCACCAGTCGAAATCTAAAAAATCAAACATAAGTTTAGTTATAATTTATATAGTTATAAAAATATTACTATGTAGAATCTTGACATATATTTTTTGTATTATATTTACCGGTGTTCCTTCTTTGAACCAATCTACTGAAGGCGCAGGTTCAGCTGTCACTTCGCACATAACTTTAAAATCTTTTCCTTTCGTTGCATATTGATTCTCGTTGGCATTCGTCCATGTGATGGCAACTATGAAAATAAAGATAAATTAAGTTATCGTTCTTTTCACAATAAAAAAGTGAATTCTTTCAAAGCATTTTCAAAAACCGATTATATTAAGTACCTACATTTAACTTCTCACTTATTGGCATTGCAAATTCAAAAAAAAACATAGTGATACAAATCAAAATTCTTGATACATAGTTTTTGTTTTCAAATTCTCACCAAAAGTTTCCAACAGCACGCTAGCACTGAGAGGGATATTCGTGTAAGCAGCCTCACACGTGTAGTTGCCAGCCATTGCTGGTGTTATCGAGGAGATGTACAGCAACTGGGACTGCTTCGTCGGCATCAGCTCCGTGTAGATCTCCGGCCGGGTGCCCGAGCTTCTGAGGAAGAAAAGCATAAAAGAGCCTCACACTAGACTATCAGTCCGCCAGCAGTCAACGGCCTGTCAGTTGGCCGCAATCGGCCATGATATTCGGTTTTCTGTACTTATTTATATAATAATCTGAGATAAAGGTTTGTATGTATGTATGTAATATTCTTATACAGGGTGTTTTTAAAGATTGGTCGAAAGTGCCCGCGCCTCTTTCTCTCCCACTCGAGTCGGGCTTCTGTGCTAGCACTAGGTACTGATATAGTAACATACGCAGCATCATTGATGACCATTCCCTTAGGGTCCTTCCACTGGTGCTGCGTGACGAGAGCAGGGTCGGGCGCGTCAGCCTGGCATGTCAGCACCACCGACTTGCCCACCGCCACTGTCTGGTGTTTCTGGTTCGGAAATATCCTGAGGGTCTGCGATGAACATCCTGGGGACAAGAAAAATACGCTTGTAAGTAATTTGTTTAGATTGCTTGTTTGGAAATGGAATCATGGAACAGGAAAACAAAGAAAAAAACTATTTCTTTCCGACAACATGGATGTTTAATGTGTGTAGTGCAATAAAAAATAACAAATCGAAGATAACATTATAAAATAACAATTACACTTAAAGAAAAATATTTAGTTATCGAAAGAACATAAAATTTACCTTAACATTTAGCAGAAATGGAGAACTAATTTAGTAAACAAAATTAAAACAGAATTCCCTTAAAGTCTTAACAACGATAGTAAAACGAAACCGTACACGTTAATAAAATCAGTAATTAGTCCCGAGAACCGCAGAATTGTTTTTAAACGTAACTAAATTTTAACTCAAAGGCACAAAGGGTATGTTTAAGAGGTAACCTTATGCTTAATTCTGTAATTAAATTTGCGAAGCTTAAACGTACTTATTAATTAAGACAAACCTTCGCACTTCATTTACATTACGTGAAACTAGTTGCTTTCGTGTACTCATTTTCTTGCCTCTATTTAGTGGAGAGGTATAATTTTATTCATTAAATCTATATAAATAAAAATGAATATTGCTAAGCGCAAAACTCGAGAACGCCAATTCACACCAAAAAAATAATACAGAAAGTTGAAAATTAAATTTAAACGAGGCTAAATTTTGACACACCTTGAATATCAATTCTAAAAATAAAAAGTTTAAGGTTTACGTCAAATACATTGTTTGCCTTTAAAAACAGCGGCATTCACTTAAAAGCTACCATCTTGTTCCAAAAGCCATATCTCAAATTTTTATTATCTACCGTTCGTTCGAGTGTTCAAGTGCTTATAGAACTTTATCTAAGTACATATTCTCTTCGTTTCAAGTGCCCGTTCCTATTCACGGGAGCACGTCTCGTTACGACAGGGATTTAACCCGCAGACCTCATACGGGGCCTATTTTGCTTGGAAATACCCGTATTATTCAGTAGTAATTTTGAAAGAAATGTATGGGTTAGATGGTTCTTTATTATCTTTCTAAAGGCTTCTTTAAACTTTTTATATGTTTGAAAGGAGTGTTAGTTCATTTAAGTGTTAGATCTATAATTATTCCGTAGCGGGTCCTATCACGGAATCATATACCTAGATGAGCGACATAATCTTTACTTGTATAAAGCGAAGTGCTTCTCGCCGTCTATAAGCTTAGATCTCTAGCAAACTACGCTAAAAGTGCGCGTACACGGGCAACTAGAATTGCTCAATTCTTATCAATTCCCGGTCAGCTATGACGTTACGACCATATCAATCAATTTAGGGCAATGACAACATTTAGCAACCTGCTGCTAAGATACAGCCACACAATACCATGAAATGTAGAGCAACTTTAAAAACTAGGCAATACAATGAACCTCCGCGGCCCTTACAGCAACCGGCCAGGGGGAACTACCGGCGAAAAAATATGGATATGGACATGGGCTTCATTTGACATTTGGTGTCCATATTTTGTTCTTTTAGGGGCATAATATGTCAAATGAAGCCCATGCCATATCCATATTTTTAGCCGGTAGACCCATGTTCCTTTCGCGAAAACGAGATGTAGTTACACGCATACAAGATACGCGTAAACGAGATAATGCTAAAGATTTCCAAACCGAAATATTTGGCAACACATGTTCAAATCATTGAAAAATGTTGAATATATGGAGCAATCACGAAACTTAGTGTGTTTGCTCCAGGGCTCCAGCTTTGTTATTTCAGATTGATCAATTATAATTGCCAAGCAATTATTGGCAAAAATTGACAGTGTAAGCGCAACTTAAGGAATTTGATGCGGTTTTCATCAATAGCCAGAGTGATTCAAGAGAAACGTTTAATGCATCATACACGCATAATTGCTCTCGTTTGAAGCCGGGGTGGGTCGCTATTCATGTATAATGCATGTGCAGAAATTGGATAGCAACAATTCAGAAGAAGTAAGAATTTAAAAATTCTCACACCGAAGTGCCTTGGTAACTCTTCTGACAAGTACTAAATAGTATTTTAGTTAATATAAGATGTTTATGATCTTATTAAAGCTGCTATAATATGAAAAGTTGCCACAAAATGGTACGAGCTTCCGAATAAGTTGTACTTTGGCAATTTTGGTAAAACTGAATTGTTATATTATAAAAGTTTAAGGGTTTATGTGTATTTTATCTAGAACTGTTCAAAATCGGTTCTAAAAATATTATTAATTAGATTTGACAAAATTTGAGTAAAAGTCACTTACAATTTTGTCAGTTCATGAAACTTTTATTTACTGATCGTTGGAATCTAAGCCAAAGCTTCGGAAACAAGAAACTGAGCAAACACTGTTTTTATTCTTATAAACAAGAACTAGGTACATACATATTATAGTTGGACAGCCCCATACCTGTTTGTGTATTGCAATGGAGACAAAGATCAACAAAAAAGGAAAAAATAGGGGTTTAAAACAACTTTACGTTCAGTTGTTAGTACAGTTTATCCTTTACAATCCTTTCTATGAGCTAGTGTTACACCATACAAACAAATGTATGTATTCATAGGATTTCCACAAATAAACAAGTGCGTTCAAATCCCCTCATAAAAGAAACATTTCGCGTAGGCAGCAATTTTCATTGCAATTGTTTTATGTACAGTCGGTGACAGATATTTGTGCACTACTAATGCAACAGAAAAGCATCATAGTATCACTTTAAACGACTAAAGTGATACTGATCACTACTATTTCGCACATGTTCTAAGACTTTGTTAAAACACTAACCGCCGATTTCTTAAACGCCAATCAAAATTAAAATTAGCTAACAGACTGTCACAATTAATTCCCAATTAAAAGCACCTTGGGTTTCTGAAACGAAAATTATCTCACAATTAGGTTTAGATTTGTATGGGCACTGACAGACTGTTAACAGACTGTTGACAGCCGGTCACATTTTTCTTTCAGAAACCCAAACCACAATTAATTGGAGATTAATTGGGAATTAGGTAATTTTAATTTTAATTGGCTTTTCGGAAACCGGGTGTAAGGTACTTGTTTTTGAGATCAGTGATTGCATTAAGCAAATATTTTAGAAAACTAAAAATTCTACGGCACACTCAGGCGTTTCATCCAATTAAACGATTTTCAATTCAATGACCATTTGAACATGCATTTTTGTTAATATTTCCGTGAACAATATTCATTTTTCTGTAATCGTAAATCGATTCTAACCTCTAACAATATTATCTAAGCAAAAGCTAATATTTTCACGTCAGCATAAACGAAACGGTATTAAGCTTTTTCTGTGGTGTTGAGTTGAGGCTTTGAAAAAGCAGCCTAAATAATTGTAAGTATTAATTTTTTTATTATGAATTCACATTTTTTATTGCTACATCATCGATGTTCAAGAACGACTGTACACATGTCATAGACAATTTGACTCTGATGGTTTGAAGCCGACTGTACAACGGTTAAATCCCTTTGTAGGGACATAGAATTTTTTATGTCCTCTCTTGGATTCCATGCACGTACCTACAAGTACCCTCCGCCTTGCTCTAAAGTTTTTCATCTTGGAAACGCATCTGGGCACAATTTTAACATTTTTGAAAAAACATGGCGTGTCGTATTTTACGCCTTAAGCCTGAAATAATTTTTCGGTGCACCGAGAAGAAGAAGAAGGGCAGAAGAAGTGTTTTGATAAGAAAAAGTTTTGAAAGCACGTTTTAAGAGTTAGGCATAATAATATCCCAACTAGCACAAACTAGTTGCTTAAGAGCTTTGGAGCTAATCCGATTATTCCCAAAGGCGCCAAGCTCAAGCGCCAGAGCGTGCACTGCAGACCTTATGCAGCCGCTTTCCAGCCAAAGGGGCACAACTTTTTGCAACCTACAGTTCCATTAGAACTTTACAATAGTGGCATAAAAGTGCTACAGGAGGTGCAACTAATAATTAACACCACACTAAAGCTCTTGTGGCGCTTTTTGAATGAATGACAGCTTTAACTGAACGAATAAAGTATCACTGATTGTTCACCTTGTCTCTCATTTATTAAATACAATTCTGTTGTTCCTGAGTCAGACATTACTGAATACAAATAAATAATAAGTTAAGTGAAGGTAAGTGTTTTTGAGCTATATTTTGTATTATATGCAAGTGGCTAAAACGCCGATCACTTTATCGTGCATATAGTTGATATTATTGGAGTATTGTTAACGCGCCTCAATAATTACCTCAGAATATCGTTAAATATGTAAAATATTATTATATAAATAATATTATATCACATACCTACACGATATTGAAATTAAATACTTGTCAACATGTGTATTTAATAAGTTGCTGGTTCTATATTTAGTTATATTTTACTACAAATTGTGATAAAAACCTATGAATTTCTCAAGTAATGATAAATAATTGTCTTGTAAACATGGCGTCTATGAGAAGCAGCTTTAACTTGCAACTTCAACCTTAATACTTCCTCTCTGCGCGTCAAAGTGTTAAGTTTCACTCCTCTGAAGGGCAAAGTAATACCTGTACCACTAATGCAGTTCAAGTCTTTACAATCACTTTTATTTCGTACTTACTGCAGGTATCGAACCACACTAATGGCTATTTGTTTAGAGATCCGTAGAACTCGTTGAAAACCCTTAAATACGATGATCGTTTGTAGCTGCTTCTATATTTTTCGCTCTTTCAATTGTTTAACACTTACTATGTCTTACGATGTTTTCAGAATGCCTTTCAAAATAATTCAAACTTATAATGAACAACAAAACCCACAAGAACTTTGCATCTGTCCATCTACGTGGGAAAAACATGGAGTGTTACACTGGCCGAACAAAAAAAGTAAAAAATTATGTAAAATAGAAGATTCAACTCCACAACCAAACTGGACTAAAATAAACTGCATAGTATTATGTCGTACGAAATTGCTGACAAGCACTTGACAGAAATGTTAGATGGTTCGACAACAGAACAAGAAGCCACAGAACTCTTACCAACGCTCTCACCACACCTTATCGGACCAACCAACCAACTTGAAAATTTCAACATTATAGTCAAATCAATCAATTTCAAATCATAGTGCTTAAATAAAGACGAAATTGTAAATTATCTCTTTGTAGTGCACTCCAAAGAAGCTTTGTGGATTGTGGTACTTTTTATCGCTTTAAGGATATTTGTTAGCCTGTCGTTTAGTTTAATTCAGTTTTTTTGCGAAATGTGGCCACTTTTAGCAATAAAACTTTATTTAATTAAACGACAAGCTAAAAAATATAGATAAAGCAATAGAAAGTACCACAAAGCTTTTTCGGAGTGCACTACAGAGAGATAATTCGCAATATGATCTTTATTTACACTATGATTTTTTTTCCAATGGCGGCGCTAGTGTGCATACTGCACACTCTTAATAAACGTGTTGATTATTTCAATTAAGTAATTATGGGCCAATTTGCCAAAGAAACGTGTTGATTTTGATTCAAATATTTGGTATATTCCGATTCACCATGTCAGACACAATGTTGTGCAAATATTGTTTAAACTGTTGTTATTTTAGAACTTACTTAGTTTAATTGTTTTAATAATGTCAATTATGGGCCAATTTGCCAATAAAACAAGTTGATTTTATCTCAAATATTTTTTTAAATCAATTCACCAATACAATTCTACAAGAGGCGCTTCGATTGTCCTAGTTACTCGCTTGTGTTTGTTGAACTCGAACTTGGCGCATTATTTTTGTTTGTTTCCAATGAATCCCTTAAAGAATAAATGAAACGCATTATTGCATCTAGAATAAAGAAACAAAAAAGTACGCAAAGAAAGTTATTTTACTTTATTTTTATAATATGCCACACCAAGCTATAACTTACTTTGCCTCTGTAACTGGTCCGTTATCACTAATTGAGGAAACAAAATCTACAGGACCCTCGCTTGTGTTTGTTGAACTCGAACTTGGTGCATTATTTTTATTTCTTTGCAATGAATCCCTTAAAGAATAAATTAAATGAATAGAGTTTTATAAATGAAAGCTACATTACTCTCATGTAATTGAGTTTAAAAAAAACTTAGGTACGTGTTATTTAATATTTCAATTACAGAATTCTCACACACAGTATTTTTTTTAATTTCTGCATATTCTGATAAACTCTCCATACTTTCTTGCGATATCCACCAGTTCTTAGTTTGAACTTCCATGCTTTTAGATCCATATTTCTTTTAAGCTGGCTCAAATATTTTATAAAATGAGATTTCTACAATAAAAATAGCAGAATGTATCCAAATGTGTAGGCAATGTCCATTACGCTCCTGCTTCTATTGCTATTAGTAAAACCTAGTCGATCAAATTGCTACTTATGTCTGTGCAAAAGTACAAATTACTTCTGCAATGAAACTTTCAGTGGCAGAACAGTGATAAATATATCTTTTATACAGTTCCGTTAAAAAGTCTGCAATTAAAGGCTTTATGCAGTTTGGAAGCGTACAGCAGCGGCAAAAGAAGCTTTTTAGCAGCTTTAAGCTTTAACATAAATGTTTTAACTCTCTTTTAAAGCTATAGACGGCAAATGGGTTGTAAAATGAACTCTTATAAGGCCTAGAGTGGCATTTGGTTCAGTTTCTACTACCCCTAGTGATATTTACAGCCATGAGCAGTTACGGAAGCAATAATAGAACTTAAAACCACTTTCTGAACCCCTAAAGCGCTACTGTACAGCTAAAAGTTGCAAAATAGGCTGCTTTTTCCACTAATGTGCTAGTTGGGATGTACTTAGAAAGTGACTTAGTATGTAGATTTTTACGTTTTTATTTAAATTATTTGATTTTAAATATAAGTTGTAGTTTGTATGTAAATTGTTTGTTTGTTTGTAACTTAATACTTTTTAGTGCTTGGGTTGCAATTCTATTGTTATTTATCTACGAGGTCATTGGTCCTTAGTAGGTAATATTTTATTTTTATATGTCCTTTGTTACATTTTTTCTTACTAGGAACTTAATTAGTCTTATTTGTAATGTTTTAAAATGAAACTAGTGTGCCGCGGCTTTGCACGGGATTGTCTAACGAAAACAAGAATAAATTTTTGTCCCTTCTACGGCTCCGCAAGTTTAAACTGATGCCAAAACTAAGGTTATACATAATAAATAGATCTGTCGTTAATACTAACACTAGTAAGTAACTACTTACCCGAATCTGCGTAAAAGACTTTTATGGAAATATGCATGAAAATTTTCTCGGTCTTTACGAACCTCCAGCGAAGCATTTAAGGTGAATCTGTTTTGATTTACAGTACAAAGTTATGATGAAAATAAGTTTTCGACGGTACAGTATGCGTTATGGCATCCTATATTATTAAAATCAGATTTCAGGGTATATGTAAATTGACAGCGGGAGCTTGTAGAGAAACCCCAGAGGAAAACCTGCAGACCAGAACCACAGTGCAAATATGCGACGCCGACAGGACAATACCATTATTATTGTTATAATGAAAATATTATTATTTTATGAATGTAAATATACCTAGTCAGTAGTACTTATCCAAACAGCTATTTTGTTACTTACAATATATAGTAACATAATTAAGAAAGATACGCTTACCTACTGAAAATTAAAATTTCCAAACTGTAAATCCTTGGATTTTTTAAGTGAAATTTAAAATTGACCTAAATCAGTTAGTTCATTATCTTAAGTTAAGTAAGGATTTTACCAAAGAGTCACGTTTACGACTATAAAAGCAGCCTATCTCGATTAGAGAGAGATGTGTAACAATAGTTTTTTTTTATTATTTGGCCATTGAAGATTGCTGTGAAAAGTTATTCTTAAGTCTTCAAATGTTACGATGTAATTAATGACCAATGTTTGGGCTTGTACGGTGATGGGTCCTCAGTTTGTTTGGGACTCGGAGGATGTCCTTTGACATGCACACGTGTCGAGTAGCAACAGTTTTCATGGTTTATTTAATGAGTGAGAGAATAATAACCCCCCGAGTTCGAACTCCGACCGGGGCATCTATACTAATATTATAAAGAGGAAAGATTTGTATTTTTGTATGTAACGAATAAACTCAAAAAGTACTGGACCGATTTCGAAAATTCTTTCACCGTTAGAAAGCTACAGTCTTCCCGAGTGACATAGGCTATATTTTATCCCGATATTCCCACGGGAACGGGTACCACGCGGGTGAAACCGCGGGCGGCCGCTAGAAATAAATAAAACCTTATTCTGTACTAGCGGCCGCCCGCGGTTTCACCCGCGTGGTTCCCGTTCCCGTGGGAATATCGGGATAAAAAGTACATATAAACCTTCCTCTTGAATCACTCTATCTATAAAAAAAAACGCATCAAAATCCGTTGCGTAGTTTCAAAGATTTAAGCATACAAAGGGACATAGGGACAGAGAAAGCGACTTTGTTTTATACTATGTAGTGATTTATCTTTTAAGTCATAGGTCAGTGTATTTATAGGCGTGTTGTGCCATGCTTTTCATAGCAAATAGCTGTTTATACTTTTTATCTTTAAAATAAATAAAAATGAGATGTAGCAGTTCAACCTACGTAATGATATTCCAGTGTTATGTCAAAACATAATTCACCCGAGCGACATATGAAGCGGAAAGTTCCATTTCGCTTACATTATCTAAGTGAGTAATAAAACCACCTTGTACGATTTAATCCCAAAGGCCCCATCCGCGCAAGGAGTACCTAACTACACCTGTGTATTACGTAAACATTGCATCAAAAGCTTACCATGAATTTTACAGTCTGTACCTTGGAGGCATCACCGAAATTTCATCAACCACGAGGGGAGACTGGGCAAATCCGCGAACGAGGGGCAAAGTGAAATAAGCGAGCGGTGGGATTAAAGGGTTTGCGGAAAATTTGTATGTTCCATAACGGGCCCCCACTCAGTTTTGTATTACCAATTATGTTCGTTTAATTCGCGGGAAGCGCTTTTGATAGTGTATTGTGGTATTCATTTATAAAGGAGTAAGTAATAGAAGAATGATTAATAGTGGCTGTAAATAAATTCGTGTTAAGGCTGTATTTAAAAAGAATGGGGTAGAATATTCTCTGTTGAACTAGATGTGGAATCTTTGAATCTAAAATGAACTGCTTTACCATATTACTTACTATGTTAGTTGCATATAACTCAAAATCTTTGCATATTGAAGTTCATAATGATCGTTTTGTTAAACATCTTATAAATTAGGCGTACACAATTTATAAACTATATTTAACTATATTGCTTATGTGTCATTTCTGTCAATTGAAATAGGTATTAACTTACACTCATAAAAATACAACAATATGTTTTAAGTTGTGGCTTCCTGCTGTTTTACCCGCGTGGTACTCTTTTCGTGGGAATATCGCGACAAATATAGCCTATAGCGAAGAATGTAGCTTTCTATTGGTGAAAGAGTTAAAAAAATCAGTCCAATAGTTTTTTTAACTTATCTATTACAAACAAACAAACAAAAAATCAAATAGATATTTACTTATTTTAATTTTTAGTTTTTTGCATTCACAATGCAATTTTTATTACAGAAAAATGGAAAATGAAGTATTTAGAAAAAATCGACCCGTCTCACAACTATATAATATTAGTATAGATAATAGATTTATGTGCTACTCAACCCAACCCTTATTCCTAGTAACAAATCAAAAAATTAAGTTCCTAACCTAGTTCCAATCCTTTTCATTCCATTCACTGACAACACAAGGATTTTGCACACACGAAGAATGATCGCTCGATTTAATCTCAAGCATTCACCTTTGACTTTTTTTACAATACGCAAATAGAAAGGTGATGTGAAACGAACCGCGACAGTTTCAGGTCGACTGGGCACGCCTGCCCCGTGCCCATTTCCCCTTGGAAATCAGTCTTGGCCACACACACGGTGGTGCAACCCTTAAAACAAACCTTGCTTGACAAAGATGCATCGCTAGCAATATGTCTTTGCAAATTGAATTGACTTTTGGCCCTTATTACTTACGTAAAAATGAATAATAACTATGGAAAACTACTTGTTTAAAAAAAAAATGAGCATAACAGCTAAAAATGACAATGACATACGTTCAAAATTTGCAGAATTAAAACTATCAATACCTAAAAGACACGTGAAAATACATTTTTTTTGGTGTTTAATCACTGATAAAAACTGCTCATTAAAACGCGATTAATTCTCGAGAAGAGCTGGTAAAATTAAAAAGTAGTCAAAATTAAATAAAAGTAACACTACATTTAACAATGAGGTTCAAAAGCAAATTGACATTTTTGGAAGTCAAGCGAAGTCAAGCGAACGATGTAGCTCACAAATAATTTACCTGGTAACCCTTTTGTTTGCCTTGAGATGCAAACGCAATTTCAGTCATCCCTAAGCGAATCCGTTGTCCAAACATGGAGCGGAACGCATCGCGGCATCTGAGACTCTAGCAGACACATACAGAGGGTATTGTGATTAATCGCTTAGGCATTATTTCCTAATTAAGCCCACTTTCCCCTCAATGCGAATTCAACGCCCCGGGGAGCGGCGGCAAACTTGAAACAAATACAAATGTACTGACTAGAACATAGAAAGGAAATCCGAAAATCTGTTGAATTAACGCTTTGTTCTCGAATTACGGCGTGAAGTCGGATTCCGGAAGGCATGCAGTTTTAACGAAACCCGAGAGCAACTTGTTCTGTAAACAAAGACTTAAGAAAGATAACTGTTTGATTTGTTTTCAGAACTATTCAACTTGCTACTTTTATTTAGCTAGAAAACGTTTTAAGAAACATTTAGATTAATGAAACGGAAAAAAGCTTATCTATTGAAGGTTTTGTTGTTTTTAAACGGATTTAACGTGCAAAAAGTCGTCAAGAACAAAACCATTGTGGTAAAATAAATACAAAACGTTACTGCTATCATATAACAGTTAAACCACTGCCTCTATGAACCCCACTTTTGACATCAAGGTCTGTACTGCTTTTCGAGAATTAATATCGAATACAATTTAACATTTTCCTCAAAGAAAACAATGTGTATCATCACAAGCACAATTACCCAGTGAATTGAATCCACAACTGAATTAGACAGCGCCAAGCCACGTAATTTATTTATATACAATCTGACAAGTCGTCCTCCCCATTTGACATGTGACTCTATCTTCGGTGAAAAGGTCGTAATTGAGGGAAATGAGATAAATTATTTGGGTGGACTGTTTACTGAAGCAAAGGGGATGTTTGGATACAGCCTGGGGCTTGTGGAGCACACGACTATTATCTTTAACCACATAGCTTGTGTGTTGTATAAATAAATACTCTTCAATACTGATCGATATTCATGGAGTCAGATTTGTTTGAAACATATCATACACTAGCTGTGCACCGCAGTTTCATCTGCTGTAATTTGAGGAAAAGGAAAAACTCTACTAAAAAGAAATATTTGTTCCCGTTTTTGCAACATTTTTCATTAATGCTCTGCTTTTGTTGGTCGTAGCGTGATGTTATAATAATATCATAGCCTTTCTCGATAAATGGACTATCCAACACAAAAATAATTTTTAAATTCGGTCCATTAGTTTCTGAGATAAGCGCGTTCAAACAAACAAACAAACAAACAAACAAACAAACAAACTCTTCAACTTTATAATAAGTATAGATTGTTGTATTGGGCAAGAATTAGAGCAACTAACCTTAGTAACGAACTACTTATTAAATGATAGTTTTAAATCGGAA
This sequence comes from Crambus lathoniellus, assembly GCA_949710035.1. Classification (NCBI taxonomy): domain Eukaryota; kingdom Metazoa; phylum Arthropoda; class Insecta; order Lepidoptera; family Crambidae; genus Crambus; species Crambus lathoniellus. The sequence continues at coordinate 5,309,963 of OX453311.1, forward strand.
ATAAAACCTATAAACTGACTGAAATAATTTGTCGCTTTCTATAATACACATAGGTAATCCAATGAAATCCAAAGATTTGTATCGTTAAATGAGTTCTGGTCAAAATACAATGAAAAACCATCACAAAACGAATTGAATAATGGAAAGTCTTCGTATTTACAACGTTAAATTAACTTCAGAAGTTAAATGGAATAACGGCGTAATCTAATCAGCCTTTCCAAGGACAGAAACATCTAACAGAAGGCGCTTACGTAATATTTCAAAGGTTTTAAACGCGGCCAACTAATTGTTGTGTATTTCTTAAGGGATTAATCCTAAAAGATGCTCGCAGCTAAGAGCCGCGTCAGGTGTTCCAGTTCCTGGGATTACCGTTAACAGACCACTAACCAGCCACGCATTACCGCCATTACAATAAATTTTCATCGCTAAACCTCGCTAAAGTTCGGCTGGAGCGAGGGGGCTGTGCCCGGCGTCATTATCAGTTTAGACGAAGAGCCCTTCAGCGAAAAAATATAAAAAGCCCGATCTCTAAAATTGCGTTGAGTGCAGGGGCGTAACGAAGTGTATCCCACTTAAAACAATAGCTAAATACGAGGGTCGAACACCACCTCCACAGCGTTTCCCATACTTAAAACTGTAGACCACTCAATATGTGCTGAATCCGTAGAATTTTTATGGGGAACATTTTAGACTCCTTTATTGCGGTGGATATTTACGGGGCGTCCCTTGGGCACGATAAATTTGCGTCTAAATTCAAAACAGTTTCGGCGCCGGTGAAATAATTTATTTCTGTATCATTGAAAAAGGGGTGGCGGTATTTCTTTGGGATCATCTGAATCTATCTAATCAATGTTTGTTTGGTAGTCCCTGTAAAGTTAAGAATAGCTCGCAAATTGATCCAATTTCACCCCTGCCTTCCTGGCAGACCATTAATTACCGACTGATGCGAACCCAGAGTCGAGTCTTGTTTTATATCCCGCAAACAAACCGAAATCATCTCACCCCAAGTTGTTTATTACCTTGCCTTGTGAAGTTTTCTCGACTGTAATTGGCTTTTCTTGGCCTTTAAATTATTCAAGTCACAAAGTTAGTCATTGTATTCTATCAATCCTATTTGCGGTCGTCAATGCAGTGCTAATGGGATGACAAATTGTAAATGATGAAACAAATTAGATTGTGTGGGTAGCTAAATCCGTATGGTGGAATAAGCTTATTAGCTTTAATTATTAGGAATTATTCGCAACATATTGGGCAACATTTCATCAAAATAAAAATTTGAATTAGGATTTAATTTAAACTCCAATTTTATAGTAAGTAACAACAGTTATTTTGATTAAAAAATTATAGATATTAGACTGTTTTTACTTTTTTGCATTCACAATGCAATATTTATTATTATTAAATGAAGTATTAGAAAAAATCGACCCGTCTCACATCCTGTAAAGTGTATAGTGAGACTGTAAAATGTGAAACGGGTCGACTTTATAGGTATTGTTAAAAAATACTCAGTAAACCATTTACAAACATAATGCACACACGATTGGTAAAACTCATTTTCTAAATCTCTAAAAAATAAATATAGTTCTCATCATTGTACGGTTGTACTTTATTTAAATAGTGAGTCAGTTCCTGCACCTAGAATCACCAAAGGGACCTACTAGCATCACAACCTACGCGCTTGTTACATCCAATTCACAGCGTTTACAGACTGTAGACAATGAATTGAGAAAACATTTCCGACAGAGAATGTTAACCTTGACATATTATCTCCCATTGCTAATGGAAATATAGTGGGAAACATATTTCATACTAATACTCAAAAATGCAAACAAATTAACAAATACCTAAACATTATATTATTTGAAGATTGCATTTGAAAGTAAAGTTCTATTAAGATAAGCTTATAATCATAAATTATAAAAATTAGGGTTGACAATAGATTCGCGCTTAAATGTTATAGGAATTCTTGTTGTTCGATGGATGTACCTCTAGTATAAATAAGTTTATGGGCTTTACCGGGTTTTGAACTTGCTACGTTTGGCACAGACGACAAGGTTGTTATTATTCTTGCAGAAAGAGGTCGTAAAGGAGTGGATCTCGCTAAAGCTAAATATTATGAAAAATTAAACACGTGCCCAGTTGGTCGCATTGTGGGTCTTTGAAAGTGGAATCCCCTTTGCGTATTGTAACAAAGAGATAACAACAACAACATACTTTAGAAAGAGCATAAAAATGAAAATGAGCCTCAAAGAAATGGTACTGTAAAGTTTAAGAGGCTTTTGTGCAAAATTGCTAGAAAATTTTATCTTTGCAAACCACACTGTGCTTTGAAGCTGTGTAATCAAACTGACGTACAGGGCCTCAAGGACAACCGATCCTACCCGAGCAATCTCAATCCTTCCAACAGAACTTTTCAAATTTAGGGTTAACTTAAATTTAAGGGGCACTTATACATGATGCTGTCTTCTACCTATGACATCAGACGTTGATGTTACATTCAGGTGAGTATCACCTAACTTTCAGGGACACTTAACTTTAAGGGGCATTTAGACATGCTGGTGTCTTCTACCTTTGACATCAGAAACACGTCAATGTCACGCATTTTGGTGAGTAGGTATCACTTATTACGTCATTAAGGGGCACTTCAAGTTAAGTGACCGAGTCTGTTACGTTCTTTACTTTTAAACAATCATCCCGAAATATGTTGACAAAATTTTGTCGCTTTCCGTATGAAGCGGAGAGGAACGAGAAGCTTTTGTGCCGCTAGTTTGTCGCAAAATTGCTAGAAAATTCTATCTTTACAAACTACACTGTGCTTTGAGGCTGTGTAATAAAACTGACTTACAAGACCTCACGGACAGCTGATCCTACCCATGCAATCTCAATCCTTCCAACAAAAGTTTTCAAAGCAAAACTCCACGGAATGCCAATTTCATTTGGTACAACGTATTTAGCTCGCTTACAGTTTAATTTCATTTGGTAAATCCTCCATTTCCTGTGCGATATAAACGTTGAAATCTTAGAACAACAAACGTTTGAGCAATTCTTTTAGTTTACAGTTCACTGGATTCTTTCACTTAATGGCTTATCGGCTTTGAAAAGTTCACTGATTCCGTTTGTTAATTAACTTCAACAAAGGTTGGAATGATGTACTGTTTGCGTTTTTAACCATAAAATGAAAACATCTTAAAGAATCTGAGTAATTAGATTGTCTAAGAGAATACGAGCGATTAGATTATTATCATAGCTCGCACTTGAATAAAATTACACCTACAATTTATCGAACCTCTTCGAATTTGTGAACTATTTATTAGCTCCAGATATGAAATTTAGTCCTCCTTCATTCATCCTTCTGCAAGATCTAATTAAACTTTTAAGCAAAGGCAGGGTTATATTTTTAGCCCAGCAAAGGTCGGAACGTGCGCTTTGCGCAAGCGTAAGGATTAAAAAAATACCCAAATTTTGCAAAAACAAAATGTTTCGTAAAAGTTGTCCCTTATGTAACTTATATTTTTATATATGTTTGCTACATCTAACTACCGCTTTAAGATTCCATCGTTCCAAAGCTACAAAATTCACGATTCCAAAAACCCTCATTACAACATTCTAATCAAACCACAAGCTATGCATACCACGAGCCTGTGATCATCGCAGTCAGAGATTTATACCGAAAAGTCACGGCTCACCTTATTGGCAAACATGGGGAGCTTCTGATAATTAATCTGCCGACGGATGGCCTGCGAGGTGCGGAATACAAATCGGACTGGGGTTCGCGCAAAATATGGCCGCGTTGACTGACGAAAATTTGTGAACCTTAATTAACGCGATGCGTTGAAGAACAAAAGTATTCGTGTAGTTCCTGCTTTTAGAAAAAATATTGATTGTCTATAATATAAGTTGGTATTGTCGTTTCTTATGTAACTCTGGTGTTTATTAGGATTAATCTACAGACGAATGGCCCGCGAGGTGCGGCCAACAAAACGGACTGGGGTACGCATGAAACATGGCCGCGTTGACTGATGAAAATTTGTGTTCCTTAATTAGTGATGAATTCCGGAATAAAGATGTTCCTGTGGTCGAGAAGATTGTGGAATGAAAAATATATAACTTTAGTTTTATATTTTAATTTACACAACTGTATATTATAATAAATCTGCAGACAGATGTCGAATGATGAAAGGGGATCCCTTTGCACAAAATAACGCTGGCTGAAGAAAAAATAATTATAAACCTTATTTAGCGCGACCCTTGAAGAACAAAGCATGCAACATCTTAGACCACATCCTGTTAATAAACAAGATGGTAGTCAAATGCCTGCCCAATTTTATAAAAAAGTCGATTTTATCCTCGTGACTTTTGATTGAACGAGAAAGTATATTTAGCATAGATAATAACTTAAATTTCGATTGGGACCTAAGTAAAAACGTTACTTAATATATTGCTAAATACAGAAGATCCCTAACCTCTAATACTATTTCTAAATATTTGGGGAAACTAAAACCCTCAATATCTAAAATAATTTGTCTAACAGCTCACATTGGATACAGTGTACCGAACGTGACATTTGCCGATGCAAGAAAACAGCACCCACGTTACTTGATTCCGAGATTTGTGTGTTTGTTTGCACAATGTCGAGCTCGGGAAATGTGTTGGTGAAATACATTATATGTTAAGATGAGTCTTCGTGTATATACATTATGAATAGTAATGTTACCTGTTACAACGTTTGACTTAATGACAAAGATACTATGCACAATATGGTTTAAACTGCAAATGTTAGAGGGCAGTGGTTGTTAAAAATGTTAGCGAAATAAGTTTTGATGTGTTGAAAACCAAAGTCCAATAATTTTACGAGTTTCAGGATCGGATTTAATTCTATTATTTTTACATTTTATTTGTGAATAACGCAATTAACGTAAGTAATTTATATAAGTGATGTTAGATTTCTCTTGTTTTTGCCATTTTAGACTTTTTCTTTTATTTACACACGGCTGGTGACCTCAAAAGCCACAGCCTAAGAAGTCGTTGGTGCTTAGTGGTTAGATTAAAGCATTCGCTCGGACCGTGAAAGATCGTGGGTTTGAGTCCCATCGGAAATAGTTGTGGGCCAGGTCAAATTTTTCTAATGCTTACTTCATTTTTATAAGTAAAAGTAGCATTGTGAATGCAAAAACGGAAAATATTTTATTTTATTGACAGACAGAAGAATACTTCCTATCACTAAATCTCTACCATTTATTTCCAGAATATGAAACGCATCTAATTTTCGCTAAAGCTTTGTTTCAGGGAACCGTCTCTTCGGTGAAACCCAGTTGCCAAATGTTAGAACAATCTGAGCCGAAATGTGGTAAACCACGCGATGTAACTCGTGCGCGAGGCTGCCACCAAACTCCAATCAAATTTTACTTGAAGGCAAACATTATTCTAATTTAATAAATGAAGGACAATAGTGATATATGGTATTTAATTTCAGATGGCATTTATTAAAATTAGTAATCACCATCTGAGCAAAGACTGAATTCCACAAATTATTATTTGAATTAATTTGAGAAATTAAAAATCTTTATATCATAGTGCTCTTTTCAAATCTTTACTTAATAAAATTACTTTTATTGGTCTCAGCAGGTTCAAAATGAGATAAATTCATTTATTTGTGTCAAAAATCTGTAAGTACCTACTTAAATACAATTGCTAATATTCTCGAAAACAAAATTCAGTCATTCAACTACGAATATTGCTTTCATCAATCTTCGTATTTTAATCCAAAATAATTTATATTTGAAACATATTCGCAAACCGTAAAGTGCGAATCCCTCTCAAGCAATTCAATTAAGACATTTAACGCTTCACTAACCGTGAGAATGACATAATACACCATATAATTAATATAATAAACCATGGAATAATAATAATGAGCATGAAAGAGCCATTGAAGCTGTGTCTTCTTTGTTACCCTTATTACAATAACGAAAATGACGACGCAGATACTTTTATTAGGAAAAAGAGGCGTGTCAACGAAAAACTTTTCAGGAAAAAGTTTAAAGCAACTTTTTGTTTAAATTGCAAATGCACGATCAACTTTTGGGATGTTTTCGTCATTTTGTAAGCGAAACCTTGCAAAATTGGCACATTATTCATACTGTTACGGAAACCATTCCGTTTGGTAAAAAAAAATATGATATTATTTTCCTCATTTGTGTAACAGAAGAGACATAAAATATGATATAATACTTGCGCTCCGCTTTTGACTTCGTCTGCGTGTACCCCCTTTTACCCCTTAGAGGGGTAATTTCCAAAATCCTTTCTTAGTGCCCCTTACACTCCCCAATGAACATACCTACATGCCAAATTTCAGCTTCTCGCGCTCAGTAGTTTCGGCTGTGCGTTGTCTGTCAGACAGTCAGTAACGCAAGAGAAAAACGCAAGGGAAACTTCACAGATTTATTTTACAATCATATATTTTTATCTATATATCTGTGTCTGGCATATTGTATGATTCCCACATACAATAAAACATAAAATAAATAAAAACAAAAACGCAGGATAAAACGTTTTAGATAATTTTGCGATCCGAAAAGCTAAATTTTCAACAAAATAGTTTGCATTCATATTCAGCCTGCACAACTAACATCAACTTTTTCTTCCCCTAACTCGAGTGACGATGACACTTGACGAAAATTGTAACGCGGAAAAGCAAGACGTGATAAGATCGTGATAGAATCGAAATAGAAAGTTGCCTTCGCAGGGGTTGTAAGAAATAGCGCAATCCGGACCAAATGTATTATATGTGGCGAGCAGGTGCGAGAAAATGGTGTCTTTTATAAACACGAGCGATCTGTGAGTTGTGAAGCAGTTTTCTGTATTATTAAACTGGAGACTTTAAATAAGGGGAGCACTGTTATTGCTATTCTAAAGTTGAAGATTTGTACTTGTGCTAAAGGATATCTACTACGTCAAATCGTAACAATACAAACTGAGATATTATAAAGTATTCGATGATTTTATTGATAAAAAATTCACTATGCAAGACTCGTCTAATTCAACACTCTCCATTATATCGCAATTGCGTGTCCTTACTATTGGTTAATACGACCAGCTTTCGATATATTAGGTACAAGTTTTTATCCACAACGGGTAGCACTTAGCCTTCATCACACCTGATGTTTGGTGATGATAAGGCTGAAGGTGGAAGCACACTACTCCCACAATCCTCAATCACTGAGGAACTGCCTTATCTTAAACTGCCGTCTGACTTAGATAAGATGGTGGTAGCTTAGCCAGGCGGACTAAGAACAAGTCCTAACACCATACCATAACCTTACCAGATTGTTACCAGTTTTGCCACCCTGATAACCGAAATTAAAAAAACCCGAGAGACCATTTATTTCAACGAGTTAAATCCTTTTAAAGCCCTAACTCTATTATACCGACATCTGTGTCAACGTCGCCATGCAAAACGTTAATATTATTTCCTTCATTTTGCACTGCGCACTGCGACAAAATTTACTGCAATATTCATCTCATATTCTTGTGGCAAATTACTATCACAAGTATGCTTAATGGTTTAAATAAAACAGTTTTCTTGCTGATTGCGAGTAATCTGAATATATAGATATATGTCATATTGAAATAATAGATGCCCGAATACTCGTACGCTACTTATCTTTGGGAGCGTCTCACCAAAGCCATCTTCTATCTCACTCGTTGCACGCGCAAGCAGCCGAGAAAAAATAGCGGGCCATGGGCTCACACATCGCCCTGTCAATTTTAAATGTCAAACGTATGAAAGAGATGCCATGGTGTTTGAGACGCTCCCAAAGATGATTAGCGTTCGAGAATTCGGGCGAGAGAGTTTTGGCAGCCACATTGATAAAGTATATACATATGTGCCACTATAATCAAGTCTAGAGGTACATGTAACTACAGTATTTTTAAATAAGGACTAACATTTTATTTTTCTTGAATAAGCAACCAACCGCCTCTGTGGTCTAGTGGTTCACACCACCGATTTCAGACCCAGAGGTCGGTCAGTTTGGTTGGTGGTAGACCTTGTTCTTAGTCCGCCTGGTTAGCTACCACCATTTTATCTAAATTTGACGACATCACAATAATGATGTTTTCAGCATTATTGTGTTCCGGCAGTTAGAGATAAGATAGCCAGTCCCTCAGTGATAGAGGATTCCGGGAGTAGTGCGCTTCCACCTTCAGGCTTATCACCACTTATTATCAGGTGTGATGAAGGCTAAGTGCTACCCCGTTGTAGATAAAAAAAAAAACAAAACAATATAACTCCTTTTATGATTACGCCTTTTTTTTGCAGTGTATTTTACTAAATCAGTAAATTACTTTACCCACAACTCATTAAAATACCGAATCTATATTCCGAAACTGAAATGGCCCATTTAGACTCTCCATTTTTAATTTACTAGCCTTGTAACGGAAAAATTGCTAGCCGCAGGCTTCCCATAGGTGCCCCACAGGGAAGCGAACTAGGAACCCTTATAATTTTCCAATTATATTTCCGTCCAATTTTCCGAGGTGTCGCTCTCGGCACTCGTCAAATGCAGCCCTGCGTAGTTTTAATGGGTAGGGCACCCTCTTCAGCTATTTGTTATGCCATAAGTCAGGTGCATTCCAATTACATGCCTTTTGTTGGTTTGCGAATGCACAAGATTATGAGTGTTGTAGTTTTTTTTATTCAGATTGAGGTAGGAACCTTATTATAACTTTTGTACATTAAACCATTTAAACTGAGAGTTAATAGTGGAAAAAGATAAAAATGCAGCTAAAATACATGATAAACAAATCAATATAACTATTATGAAAAACGGGATTTTTACTTTAACAACCTTAACCTAACCTCGCTGTATGTCTGTCCGTCTGTGTGTCTGTCACCAGGCTGTATAGTCTCATGAACCGTGCTAGCTAGAGAGTTGAAATTTTCACAGATGATGTATTTCTGTTGCCACAATAACAACAGATAAGTACATATTAAAAACAGAATAAAATAAATATTGCTCACATCCAACAAACGTGATTTCTTTGCCGTTTTTTGCTCGATAGTAGCGGCATCAGGTAGACGCTTGAAATAGTCACAGAATATTTATTTGTATAGGTATTCAGTTTGGTACGGAACCCTTCGTGCGCGAGTCTGACTCGCACTTAACCGGGTTTTTCTTAGATTGGGGTGGGAACCTAATTATAACTTTTGCACATTAAACTGAGTATTAATAGTGGGAGAGTAAGATAAAAATGCTGCAAAAATAATAAATAGATACTTAAATCAATGTTCATTTCAGTCTTCAGTTAGCATCTGACGTAGGATACCAGTCGTGTAAGTTTCTTGGTGCAAGACCGAGCCAAGATTTACTGTAAGCTTTCGTTGACAAGATCATTCAAATAATACCAATCAACACTCACGTCACTCTGACAGAATCCACCAATCATAATAAAACAAAGCCGTTAGCCGTACAACCTGCAATACGCTTCAAATCTCACGTGCATGTGAGACCACACTGAAAAATGAAAGAGAAAAATCCTTTTAGAAGCCATTATGCAGTATGCTGTCATATGAATTTATCAACAAGCTTTGTTACGTTCGTCCCAGTTCGACGTGTCTAAAAACGAATATGAATTTCGTAGAACCGCTGCGGAAACATCGACGGATGTTAGATCGAGTGATAATTGATTAGTCAAACAAATCAATATTGAGGTAACGATGACTTGTTTTGAAGCTTATTTGCCATTCATAAAGAAGAAAAAGAAGAATGAGAAGGTGTAGACAAGATGCAAACGCTACAAACCAACCTTATTTTTTTATTTTCTTTATATTGTAAACGATTTAGAATTAGATTTTCCAAAGCCGATCGACTGTACACGCTTTGACGTCAGTTCTATATTAGTTGTTGTATGTTTTCTAGGCCTTCTCTGCCTACTGAAGAGTTGGTTTCAATGGTATTTCTTTCTTTAGGTAGAGCAGTTTTAATTAAAGTTAAAGTGTATGTGTGTCTTAGCACCGACTTCAGACAGATCAGTAGGTCTGTTCCCAAACTAGTAAGGAAAAGTCGCGCATTTTCATCCTTTGAAGTACCTACATAAATAAATGATTTAATTATTAAATTATTTTTATTTTTTTGCAGTGAGTTTATGTATAAAGCTTTTTTGGAGGGCAGTTTAATTTTGAGTTGGTTCATTATAAACAAATAAACACTGTTTCCTTTTTATAATATTGATATTTTGAAAAAAAAAAGAAAGAAGAAAACAATAGTTATTGTCAAACACACAACAATACAAAGACATGACAAGAATAGGTACACAGACGACGACATCAAGAAAAGTGAAAGAAAATTTAATAGTAAGTATAGAAGTACCTACGTATAGACCGCGTACCGACGATCTAGTCAAGGTCGCGGGAAGCCGCTGGATGCGGGCCAAGCAAGACCGATTTTTGTGGAGATGCTTAGGAATGGCCGATGCCCAGCAGTGGGCGCCGCCGTTGGGCTGATGTGATGATAATGTATCTCAAATTGTCGCATTATTACTTACTTTTGTAATAAAAATATGTCAACAAACAATAACAAGACGACATCAGCCCCTCTAGCGGGGCACAATGTAACTATTTTACGATATGATTACTAGCGATTGACCATTTTATGAAATGACCATGCGTTTGGCTGTTCATATCATTATCGCTAATCATTCAATGATATGACCATCGAATTTTGATAATTTCATGAAATACGACTATTTCATGAAATAACCTATTCAATGATCTGACCACGACATATACACCATTTTCCAACTTTCGAGGTACTGTTATGTATCGCCAGACACTCCCTTACATATACTTATAGCAACATATCTAATAATCGTCATCACATTAATGTTAACCATTGCATCACGAAAACGGCTCAAATTACGTACCTTCTTACGCGATAAGACCGCGTTTAATGCTAGCTGAATTTTGGCAGTATCTAACGTAATCGTTCCATCGTTCAAAAATATAGCGTGTCGTCAAGGATAATCTCTACAAAGTACGCTATTAGGGTATCGATAGCGAAATAACGATGACAATGCCATAAAATTACATTACCTTCGCCGCACACGAGCCACAAATACTATGCACAAACACCGCCAAAACTGCAAAAACAAGAAACAAATAAATGACGACTATGTTTTTTTTTTTTTTTAAAGGGGCAAACGAGCAGACGAGCCTCGTGATGGGAAGTAGTCATCGTCGCCCATGGACATCTACAACACCAGAAGGGTTGTATATGCGTTGCCAGCCTTTGTGTTTAAGGGTCCTAGATACACGCATTTTGAAGAACTCCATGTCATAGCACAAAGGGAACACCTCTGGAGGAAGCTCATTCCACATCTTACAAGTTCGAGGTAGGAACGAACGTGATGTTGTTGATTTCCAGGTGTCAAGAATGTGGGGGTGTTTAGGATGAGTTCTACTCACTTGGCGTGCGGTGCGGTGGCGGAAGTGTGACGGTGGCACCAGTTCAAAAAGCTCCTCAGAACATCCTCCTCCTATGTATGCATAGCATTAGTCGTCACTTATTTCTTATTCTAACTTCAAGTGGCGGCGGCACTTTTCATAAAAGTGGTCGGTTGCGGCGTTTTTTAGTGGCCCGTGTGCAACGATACTTACTGCTCAGGGATGGTTTGTTCACCGGTGATACAAACAATCCTATAAGAAATAACACACGAAAAATTAAACCGCCTTCAAAAAAACCACATCAAAAAAGTAAGAAATAATTCCTCACCAAATAAATAACGTAAGTACTTTGAAGTCGGGCGTGAAACATGTACAATTTTTTGTTGTTTTTGTTAAAACCCGCCCGACTTCAAAGTACTTACGTTATTTATTTGGTGAGGAATTATTTCAAATACAAATACAAATACAAATATTTATTGCAAACTAAGTGTATACAGGTGTTATAATCTAAAACGAACTTAAAAACTTAGTCGCCCTTTACGGACACAGCAAATTTATGAGATCTTACTTTTTTGATGTGGTATTTTTGAAGGCGGTTTTATTTTTTTATAAAAATAATTTTTGTCTTTTTGTTTCAACTAGAAAATATTAAAAATTCCTACTAAATTTAGAAAACGTATTTACTAAAGATATAAAATAACATGCTGTCTTAAATCCAGGTAGCAGAAATCGCGAGCGGTCGCTAGTCAAAAAGCAATAAATGGACAAACATCAAAGTGTGGCTACAATTAACGCATAAATTGCCTTATGCGTAGGGTAGCTGAATCAACTAATTTCAACCCACAACTCATACCAGACGAGTTTACTCCGGACAAACACTTTAAGCCCACTAAATGCACGAGGGGCATATAAATTAAACTGGGTGAAATTAAGTCGCGCGGCATAAGAATAACACCCAGCCCGATCACGCTCATACTATTTTTATACTTAAGTGTGTTTCTAACCGCCTCTGTGGTCTAGTGGTTCACACCACCGGTTACAGACCCAGATGTCCCGGGTTCCATTCAAATTGGGGGTACATATTGTATTCGGTTTGGTTGGTGGTAGGACTTGTTCTAAGTCCACCTGGCTAGCTACCACCATCTTATCTAAGTCTGACGCCATTACAATAATATTTTCAGCATTATTGTGTTCTGGCAGTTAGATATAAGATACCCAGTTCCTCAGTAATTGGGGATTCCAGTAGTAGTACGATTCTACCTTCAGCCTTATCAGACTTAGGTGGTGGTAGCTAGCCAGATGAACTTTGAACAAGGCCTACCACCAACCAAAATTTTACCACTAGAAACTAAATTATTCCTCAACTAGCTTTCCGCCCGCGGCTTCGCCCGCGTGGACTACACGACGTTATCCCGCGCGAATGTGATGTTTTTCCGGGATAAAAAGTAGCCTATGTTCCTCTGCAGGCTACAAAGTATCTGTGTCCCAAATTTCAGCCAAATCCGTCAAGCCGTTTTGGCGTGATTGAGTAACAAACATCCAAACATCTAAACTTTCACATTTATAATATATTATTAGTAGGATGGTATAGGCTACCTAAACTTTATTGTGATATTACAACGGGATGATATACCTAATAACGATGAAGAGTGTTTATAATGTTTACATAAATGCTTAATCAAGATATTAAAATCTGAGTTATAGTTGTGACCTCAATAAAAAAATAAACATTTATGTGTCAGTAATAAAATTTCTTCACCTATATTGGGCAAACAACGCCAAAGCCAAATATAAAGCCAAACAGATCAATTTTATAAACATGGTATTGCTGATTAATAGGCAATAAAGTTTATTTTAATAGTTATTAAGTAGTTTATCGACTGAGAGCTCTTCATTGCAAACGGTATCTGTCAGGTTATCCTACTAATATTATAAATGTGAAAGTTTAGATGTTTGGATGTTTAGATGTTTGGCTGTTTGTATGTTTGTTACTCAATCACGCCAAAACGGCTAAACGGATCTGGCTGAAATTTGAGACACAGATACTTTGTAGCCTGTAGAGGAACATTAGGCTACTTTTTATCCCGGAAAACTATCACATTCCTGCGGGATAACGTCGTGAAGTCCACGCGGGTGAAGCCGCGGGCGGAAAGCTAGTTTTTTAATAAACCGAAGTTTAAGCATTTAAAAGGGTATTATTCAAAAATTATCCTGCAATGTTTGAAGAGATTGATAATATTGAATCGGTTGTAGTATGTAATGCTACTTTTGTCGTAAATGATGATGTCATATCCCTGAAAATCCCTTGTGCTAAAAACTGGAAAAGGCTACGTGAATGAAATAGCAGGCGATCGATAGTTAATAAGAAAAATCCACACTAATATTATATTAATGTAAAACTGTGTTTGTGTGTTTGTTTGTCCATCTTTCTTGATATGGGGGTAGATTGGGAGCTGGGAGAGTGACATAGGCTACTTTTGATCCCGGAAAATTATAACATTCCCGCGGGATAACGTATGATACGTGTTGTCCACGCGGGCAAAGCCGCAGGCGGAACGATAGCAGATCATATATAGTTAAATGGTAATATTGGTTAAGATTACGTAGAACTTTCCATAGTACTTAGTAAACAATAGAATGGTATTCCAAACCGTTATTATATATCATGGCATACATTCTATCCTATAATTACGATAAAATTATTCAGTAACTTTTCAAGCATCGTATGAGTTACCTAATGTAAACATTTGTTAAAAAAACAAGTCCAATAGGTAGGTATGTATTGCCCAAATATCACTAATCTCAGTGATAATATACTATTTCGGATAAAATACGTTACGATTAATAATGAAAAAATAACAAATTCATTTTCAATTGACAAGCTTTAAAAGTTTCGTATTTAAAAAATTTAGTTTTTTTTGTATATTGCCGAGCTTATTAAATATGCAAAAAAGCACAAAGCTTTATAATAATGGAAATGTTTCCAAACTTTTTCATTTCAGTATCACGTTTTGAAACTTTCGCCGGGGTTCAATTACGTATTTAAGAATTCCGAGTGTAAAGTGTATCGGGAAGAAGGATAAAAAGGCTCATTAGTAGGCTCCCCACGTTCCTTCAAATGAATTCTAATAAAGTTAATCGTACACTCCCCCTTAATTTATTTGTGAAAATCCTCTCGTGTACAAAAGGCCTATCGCAGTTCGTTTATTGCTACAAAAAGTAGGTCGCTTTTTCAGTTCCATTGTCGCTTTTGTTTATGTTGGGTACAATGAATTAATTTTGAGTTTTTACAGACTGAAATAATATTCAGAGAGGAGGGGTCCATTATTTTGCAGTAAATGAGTAAGTATTATGCTTGTAATGTAATGCTCTTCATTTTTTCGGCTAGAATACGTATGTTTAAAGGTAATTTTGATAATTAACAGAAACAAAGTAAAACGTAAGGTTTCTTTCTTTTAATACTGTTAGTGTAAGTTATTCCAATTTTTACTATTTTGTATTCACAATGCAATTTTTATTAGGTACTAGCTTTCCGCCCGCGGCTTCGCCCGCGTGGACTACACTAAGTCATCCCGCGGGAATGTGTTATTTTTCCGGGATAAAAAGTAGCCTATATTCCTCTCCAGGCTTCAAAATATCTGTATTCCAAATTTCAGCCAAATCCGTTCAGCCGTTTTGGCGTGATTGAGTAACAAACATCCAAACATCCAAACATCCAAACATCCAAACATCTAAACTTTCACATTTATAATATTAGTAGGATTGAAAAATTTAAAGTGAAGTATTTAGAAAAAAAATTAATAAGTACCAATAAAACTTAATAGTATTTGTGAGACGGGTCGATTTTTTATAAATACTTCATTTTCAATTTTTCAATACTGTTAGTGTACATCCTACTAATATTATAAATGTGAAAGTTTAGATGTTTGGATGTTTGGATGTTTGGATGTTTGGATGTTTGTTACTCAATCACGCGAAAACGGCTGAACGGATTTGGCTGAAATTTGGGAGACAGATACTTTGTAGCCTGGAGAGGAACATAGGCTACTTTTTATCCCGGAAAAACATCACATTCCCGTGGGATAACGTCGTGTAGTCCACGCGGGCGAAGCCGCGGGCGGAAAGCTAGTAATAAATAAATTCCAATAACTTTCTATACATTTACATCAACATCTGAGTTCATACTATAAACTTAAGTAGCGTTTGAGTATAAGGTCACTTATCTAGGAGAATAAATTAAAAATCCAAAATTAATTGAGCATTAATTTACCGCAAAGTTAAATTGCTTCGAAATCGTTTGCACCTTGTCTACGGCCTTTACGTTGTGTTGTGACTATGAGTCCATGATTTTACTCCCAAGCTAGGAGTCAAAGTACGAAGTATAATACAGTACCTGAGACTCATCAAATAAGACTAGGCACCCACCGAAGCAGACTGCATCGCCGCAGTCTGGTCACGTCTACAGTGCAGTAATGAACCACACGACGACGACGTCATTAGTATGGACCCTACACACAATGGCAGGCGGGCCTAACCCTAACCAAAATTGTCCTTGTTAATTAATTAATCAGATGTAAAAACAGGTTTTTGTTAGACTTGTGGTTTTTACGTGCTTTAGATAGCAAATTCATACGTAGGTACAGTCAGCGTCAAAATGATCTAAGCGTTCAAACCTACCAAAAGTATCTGAAGATTTGACAAAATTCACTCTTAACACAAATAATTTAAGGTGTACTATCATTTGTTGTCATTTGTTCTCAAACAACAAATGAAAATGCATCTTTATGTCTTGAGATGAGGTTGCTTTTTGTCAAATCTCTAGATACTTTTGATAGGTTTGACCGCTTAGATCATTTTGACGCTGACTGTACTTACACAAAATAAGTGAAATTACTAACTAAACTAACTGTACAGTGCCACAAACTTTGCTGTGCCGGTGGCCAAAATGTAAAACTAACGTGATTTTTTTTAATGTCATTTTGCTGTCAAGTTGATGTCCAACCATAGCGCTGCTGGCGGCTGAAGTTCTTAGAAGTCAGGGCCGGTTAAATTACTACAAAAAAAAGAAAAACGTACGTAGCGCCGCTGTCACCGGCACAGAAAAGGTTGTGGCACTGTACGTTCAGACTTGGAGCACTTGGAGTACCACAGAACACGGAAAGATTTTTTCTCTTGTGGAGTACAATTTGTCTTTTACAATCCTTTTTATAAACAAATGGATGTATTGCATTCATAGAATTTCCACAAAAAAACAAGTGCGTTCAAATAAATCCTTCAAATTATTCTTATTTGTCAAAAACTCAACCCAAAAAATATTGTATTTTACGGATTATACGAAACCTGAAGATGCGAGACAAACGCGTTGAGTACCTACAGTATTTGCCTTTGTAAAATATATCTGCTATTTATTTACTACTACTAAACATTACATTAAAAACTTAATTAACATAATATTATACACAACAAGTAGCTCGTCTAGTCCAAGAGGCCGCCCCGAACGGTCCCTGGCCCAAAAGTGCCCATAATACTGGCAGCGTTACCGCGTTGGATGACAATGGACAGCCTTTGCACCAGGAATTTGCCTTTTGTATATTATAATCCTTGTATATTAGTAAAATTAACGAGATTCTTCCCAAACAGCCAATCTAAAGCAAATAAGACCCCATCTCAAATAAACCTACTTGTCACTGTCAGCCTCAGCAAACTCAATATAACGTGGCATTATTCAAAAACAACACCATCATTATTTATAACTGTTGTTACCCAATAAACAAATCCTCGATGTCATACAAACTTGAAGGAGGGACACTAATCTTCCATAACGAATTACGTTTCCCCTTAACCCGTTACTGGTAACGATACAAGGCAAAATTGCTTGCAATTCAATCCATCCATGTATAGTTACAGTAGCGTGTGGGTTGATATTGTGCATGCAATTTTCACCTTTAAGTAGTCGAACGGGCATTTCTTTGATCGTACACCCTGTCTCATACTGTGGTACGGGACATATGTATATGTCCCCGTACAGCTTTGGCTCAGGTGGCATCGCTAATTTGTCACTTGAGATCACTCTGAACCGCCAGCTTACATCATTTTGTAACTACCCTCGTAATTGCCGTCAAGCAAGGTGCAGTAGGGGGTTGAATTTTAACTAAGGGACGGCATAAATAATGGCGAATGGTCAAGACTCTAATTTTATTTGCAGAATGACAATAGTCGTACGTACATGTATATGGAATTAGACAATGTCTGATTCCGGAAAAAGGAGCCTTGCGGATATCAGGGGGCCGATTCTCAAGCAATCGAGAAAAGTTCACTTTTATAAGCTCAAAATTCAAATAGAACACAGTTTGTGTATTGTCAAAATCTCACAATCGAAAAAGTTCGATCGAAAACCAGTCGAACGCTACGAGTGGTACAGACCAATAGATGTTCGTATACAAACTGAGCTGTCAAAATGAGTTTGTTGACATTTGAGACAGTTTAGTTTGCTTGAAACGTTCTAATTTTTCAATAGAAACCACAACCAAAATGTTCGACAATACGAATTACCACACTGAAAAAGTTGGAATGCCTGAGAATCGGGCCCACCAATCGATGTTCGTATACGAACATCTATTGGTTTTTACCACTCGTAGCGTTCGACTGGTTTTCGATCGAACTTTTTCGATTGTGAAATTCTGACAATACAAAAACTGTGTTATATTTGAATTTCGAGCTATAAATGTGAACTTTTCTCGATTGCCTGAGAATCGGCCCCCAGAGCCGAAGAAGTAATTTGAACTAGATGGATAAGATAAGAACACCCACAAAAAGTCCCACGTAATTAATGCGTTTTCTAGGTGGAGACCTCACCCTCATCGGTAGGCAGGATCCATTGCTACCATTGCTCCATCGAGCTCTTCTATTTTTGAAGTCAGCTAAACACGATCTAAGCTCCAAGTCGGAAAAGTCCATTAACAAATAATAGTGAAATAGTACATTACAGCCGAGTACGGGAAGCTGCTAGCTATTTGCACTGCCTCGAATGAATAAAGCCCTTCGCCTGCGGCTCGGGCTTCAAAACCATCCTCGCCAATGCAAATTGCTTCCAGGGTGCTTACCATCAACTCTTATTGCGGTTTTGTTTAGGAACCTAAACTGATCTGCTTCGCTTATTCGTACCACGACAGCTTAATATCAATGACAGCGATTCAGTGATCGATCAATGACATTTCACAGCCGCTAAGCTGTCAGGAACGCTTATTTGACCTATAACCCGGTCGATTTAACATGTCACCTGCAGGTTATACCCGTCCCTCTCACTCTCCGGGCATGACAGAATCGAGTGAAAGAGACGGGTAGAAGAAAAAGGACACAAATCGTTCGGTCATTAACATTTAGCAATTCATTTGCGATCCAGTTTTTAAAAGGTCAGAGTACGAAAGAAAGCGATTCATTTTAGGAACCTATTCTGCATCGCGCTGTTTTTGAATCGCTGTCTTTAAGTTGATGGTAGGCACCCAGAACAAGGCTTGTATAAAACTTTTCTCACGAAATGCGAGGAAATACAATTTTTAGTTAACATTTCAGAGCATGAGTGAGAAAATAATATTTTATAGACCTTTCTTCACACTTCAATTTTACGAAGCAACGTAAAAACCAATATCTTTTTTGCCAAGTCTCACGACTTGACACTCGCCATGTGGCACTTGTCATCTTTTTATCCCGTTCCCGCTTCCGCTCCGCTCCTCAGGGAATTCGTCAGAAGGAACGGTTGACAAACACGACGCAGGTGATTTCTTTACCGAACCAGTAGCAGTGTCAACAGTAAATCTATATAATGTAAAAATGCAATATCGGAAGTTTGTAATATTTGCAAAACGAATTATGTTTAAAGGTCTTGAACGTTACGCGATAATTTAACTATTGAATTTTCATATAGGTTTATAGTTTATACTCCAAATGGTATAAGATAGAAAAACATTTTCAAACGGAAATCATTGAATGAACATAGGTAACTTAGAACCCTTCTACCAACTTTTTTAGAAATACAGATTCTAGATTAATAAACGTTTTGGGGTGTGATTCCGTAAGGAAGATAAGAGGTAGTAAGTAAGAAGTAGTTTTAACTGCCTCTGTGGTCTAGTGGTACACACCACTGATATCAAACCCAGAGGTCCTGGGTTCGATTCTTAGTGGGGCTACATATTGTATTCAGTTTGGTTGGTGGTAGGGCTTGTTCAAAGTCCACGGCTGACAACGATGTTTTCAGCATTGTTGTTTTCCGGCAGTTAGAAATAAGATAGCCACTTAGCCAGTTCCTCAGTAATTAATGATTCCGTGAGGAGTGCGCTTTCACCTTCAGCTTTTCATCACTTAACATCAGGTGTAATGAAGGCTAAGCGCTACTCCGTTGTGGATAATAAAAAATTCTGCCGTCCCTTTACCTCCACTCCGCATTTGAATAAATTCATAAAAAACAAGTGAAGCGAAACAGAACGTCGAATTCATAATGTGAAATTGATGATCTGATTTTAGAGAATCGACCTACTGAATATAACCACACCTGGATTACGTTTTAAACGTAATATACATCGCAAAATATACACTGTTTTGCACTGAAGGTTTTTAGGTCAATGGCTCATTCTCACAGAGACTATTGCAGGTAAAAGCAATCTGATATTTCAATCATTCTCTGCGAAGTTGCAATCAAAGGAAACTATGGATGATTGAGATTGAAGGGTCAACACTGACTATTGTTGCAGATGAGTTTATGATCCAAAATTGAGGTTGCTCAAAGCCTGGTCTCCATTTAGTGTACGGCCAGAGTGCCCGCTTTGGTTGAGCGTCGGGCGGGGCGGGGCGGGCAGCGTTCATCACTTGGTTGCCGACGCTCCGTCCGCTACTCAGGACACCACTATGCCTTAGCATTTGTTTAATGCCGCGTACACACCGCGCCAACGAACGCCAACGAAGGATATTCAGCGTTGGCTGCCGCACGTTCGTTGGCTATCGAAGGTTATAGCACACACAACAAACGTTGAGCAAACGATCGTTGGCACTCGATTCCGGCTCCAGTGCCCAGTGTTGCCAGAAGGTATCTTTTTTGTACATTTCAGGGTTTAGGTGTATTTTTTGACAAGACCTCGCTGGCAACACTGTCCAGCTTGGCAACTGACCTCTATTATTAAATTATTATTTACACACTGGAGTCATGCTGGAGGCTGGACTGGACTGGCTGTCATAAAAGTGCCTATTTGAGTATCGCTATTTTGGCGCTGTAGGCATATAGGTACGAGTGTCTATGTAACTAAAACTAGCGATGTTCAGTCAGTTGTGGTAATGATTATGTCAAAATTAGTTCTCGGGACACTCGTAGTGGCGCTTCAAATTGCCACACAAAATTAGCTTTCATTTGTATGGAGACAGCCTGTCCAGTGTGTAATAATAATAATAAAGGTCAGTGAGCTTTTGGTGAGCTTGGCTTTATTTTAAATTTAATACTAGCCTTCCGCCCGCGGCTTCGCCCGCATGGATTACAGAGTACAAGCTTTTCCGGAATAAAATTTAGCCTATGTCCTTTCGCAAGGTCAACTCTATCTTTGTAGGTACCAAATTTCATCAAAATCAGTTTAGTAGTTTAGGCATGAAAGCGAAGCAGACTGACAGACAGAGGTACTTTCGCATTTATAATTAGTAGTAATACTTAAATATATTACTTGGGTAAGTATAAACAATATTTAAGTATACTATTAAATATTAAATATTAAATTTAAATAAATTATGCACTCATTATAAATACCAATTTATATTTTACTCAGCCTGCTATAATATTATAAATTGAATGATATGTTTGATGACGCTTGTAAAAATCAATATTGGGCGCACACACAAAATCGCAGCAATCAAAAGAATCATCAATAGATGGATTGATTGTTTATTTGCATATAACTCGCTACTGTACTTATTGAAATGTTAATCGGTCTAGTCTACCATATCAACATCTCCTTTCAAATTGCTTTCAAAGAAGAACATACGAAACTATCAAGATCAAAGTGTTTCTAACATAAACACAAAATTTTTATTAGTGTTTATATGAATTATTTAATATTTAGGGCTTACATTGAATTGAATAATAAAAAAATATTTTATTACATTTTGTTTTATTTTGTACTTTCATACAACCTATATAGGGTAAATTTTTGTTTCCAATTATTCACTTTTGGAAAAAATAAAACTAAAGTTTCATTACACAATAACATTTGCACTTTTCACTTTTCTCATAATCTTAGCTGTATTTTAAGTATTTCACAGTTGGATACATTTTAGTTTGCCGCAGCTTGTAGAAATTGTGTCAGCATGTTTTGGAAGCAGTCTGCTAAGAACATGGTCTTATACCGGCTGATATTTCCTTCATCATCATCATCATTTCAGCCGTGATATATTTCAAATTATTTCCAACATGAGCTAATTTGGATTTCTTCCAGTAGCACTGTGTGTCAGTACTGGATGGTTTTTCACTGCGCCTGTGTATTCACATCTGGAGAGCAACAGCATGTTTGGATGCTGATGACTTTTCCTTCTTTTTCATCCACTATCGCTGCATGATTTCGAGCGGACTTATGTTCTGTACACACCTTCAAATCAATTCATTCATATCGCGCCGAAGTAGGTATATCCAACGGCAGCATCACCGTAAGATTATCTTGCCGACCTGAAAAGACAGGGAACGTTAATATTTTATGTTGAACATAACAAAAATAATATATGATGAGTTACACTTCTGAGGTTATGTTATTTTCGCAATGATTTTAAACTTGTAGGTATTTGATTATAAATAATGTAGTGGTTGACAAACTTACACGGATGTTTTCTTCACATTCCTAAATTCAGCAGCACAGTAATCTGAATTAGAGGCAAATAAATTGCCGACCATTATTATGTCTACTCCTGCCTGGGGCCGGACATTGCGATTATCGGCTTTCGTGAAGCGGTTCACAATAGAGAAGGCTGTGCCTGGTTCCATGGTAGGTATTATTCAATGGGCACTTTCGATGACTCTTGAAACGGTTTGTTTGGCTATTATCACAAACTTTTACAGTGTTTTGCAAACAAAAGCTAGAAAAAACAATCTAGAAGAACAGAAAAATGATTCACAAATAATCACCTCACAGACCTCACATTTGACGTCACGCTCACAGTCACGCTCACGCGCTGTGATTGGTGTTTCGCTAGAGATTACGCACAGATTAAACTCAACGCTCTCGCTTTTGGTAGAAACTATGCTTCAACTGAGCGTTCGTTCGTTGGCCTTCGGCCGCCGTCCACACCGAGTTCGATCTAATGGCTCAATTCCTTTGATGTTACCGCCACGCTCCGGATCGCCGGCACACGCCAACGAACGATCGTTGGCCTTCGCCAAACCGTCCAAACAGGACCAACGAAGGGCATCGAAACCCATTCGTTGGCGTTCGTTGGCGCGGTGTGTACGCGGCATAACATGAACGCTGCTTGCCCCGCCCCGCCCCACGCTCAACCAGAGCGGGCACCCTGGCCGTATAATACGCATAGTGGTTACTTGAGTAGCGGCCGGAGCGTCGGCAACCACGGGCTGAACGCTGCCCGAGCCGCCCCACTCCACGCTCTGCACTCTGGCCGTACACAGGCAGCATTTGACGCACAACACGTGCCGCTCAACATGTTCAGCAACGTTGCCTAAAGGTCATACACTTATACCGCACCGCTCCAACACCGCTCCCACCCAACACCGCCCAACTAAGGTGACAGCGAGCAGGCACCCAGCAGTCCACGCGCCGACTGCTATTCCCTCTATAGGTGCGCGGCGGCGGCGGCGCAGCGACAGCTAGCAGTAAAGGTCATAGCCCACTTATACCGCACCGCTCCAACACCGCTCCAACCCAACACCGCTCTAAACAAAGGCGACAGCTAGGTGGCACCCAGCAGTCCACGCGGCGACAGCTAGCAGACTCCCAGCTGTCCAGGCGTCGACTGCTATTCCCTCAATAGGTGCGCGGCGGCGACGGCGCGCTGTCCGCTATTTTATATTGTTACTGTAAAATGCATCTACAGTGAACGACATTGAGTCCATCTTAGGCTGTTCATACTTTGGTTGGGTGGGAGCGGTGCGGTCTAAGTGGGCTATTACCTTAAGCGCGCGGGGCCCGAGCAGTCTGACGGCTTGCGGCATCGGCAGTATAAGCTCGCGGACCACGCGCTGTCCGCTATTTTATATTGTTACAATGCATCTATCTACATTGCACGATATTAAGTTCATATTTGGCTGCTCATACTTTGGTTGGGTGGTAGCGGTGCGGTATAAGTGGGCTATGACCTTAACGTTGCGCGACAATGCCAGCTGGCATTTTTGTTGTGGCGCGCCATGTTCGGCAACGTCACGCGATGTTGTGCTAAGATGCTAAAACATGTTAAGCGGCAGGTGTTGCCTAATGGTGACGACAATTTGTGGTGTTTAGGTAAAAGTAATGCAAACAAAACTGGTGTATCTAATGATCGATATAAAAATTTAAGTAAGCTTACTTTATGCACTGCCCTAACGGCATGGGTCATCCATCATTCACTATGTGACCCATTCATACAAAGTATGTCTTTCCTTTGGTTCGCTGACTTCGTCGCACTCGCTATACCCAGGACAATACTTTAAGAATCGCGTACAAGTGCAATTTTTTTGGCAATAATTGCCTGGCAACTGTAATGGATCAATCTGGAGCAATTAAGCGGAGCGATGTTGCTCAATATTTCGTGGTATTGTGTGGCCGTATCTTAGCAACAGGTTCCTTCTTTTTGACATCAAGACGTCCGTCGTCATGTTTGGCGGAGATCGGCAGGAATTGCGCAATTTTAGTTGCCCGTGTAAGCGCGCCCTTACGTATTAATTATGATCGATACGCTAACAAGAAAAAGAATTATGATGTTACGACTAAATCTCATTTCTATCTCTATGTTTATTGTGAGTGCTCGATTTTTGCCAGGCAGCCTGTGTAGCTGGTTTTGGTACCATTTTAAAGGTATTGGTACGTAAAAATGCCTAAAATTACCAGATATTTCATAATTCCATCTCGTTTGAAGCCAAGTCGAGTTGCTAGCACAATTTTATTGACGCATTCATTTGTATTCGTCCAACACTTGAAGAGGCACACTCAAATCTCCCGATACTTCGGCAAAACTCGAAAACAACAAAGGGTCTTAATCTGGGTCGAGTTTACTTTACAGCCAGTAGGCTGTAGTGTTTGCTCGGGGATCACCTCACGCGGAATGTGTACGTAATCGGAGCTTGCCAGTCGTCGTCACGTTCTGCGCATCGATTGTGGGATCTCTCGATTATTCGGGATTTCCGATTATGCGATTCTTCAATCATGACTGGTTGAAAATACCTGGAAAGAAAAAGCTAAAGTTAGAAAGGCTGTTGAGCGTATATGTATTTTATGGGTCTAAGACCAAAGAACTTAATGTTGTGTGTAAATACATAATATACGGAATGGGGACATTTTTAAGATTAGTAGACATTTTGTTGCATTGTGTTAAAATCAAATTATTGTGTAAAGTTGTTCAATAAATATTTGACGTTATTCACAGGACCTTGACTGATTCCTTTTTTTAGAAATTAATTTAATTTGAATTTTGAACAGCTTCATAACATGGTCCAAAACGATGAGATTTGAATTTAGAACATAAAAGAAGCATTGGTTGGAGTGTAGCAAAGGTGTGCAGTACTTACTTTAAAAAAAAACAACTGATTTTGTATGGGGCCGGGAATTTTTTCGGGACCGAGAAATTTTCAAAAACGGAATTTTATAAAATTGAGAATATCTCGTAAACGGTGAGTCGTAGCTAAAATCTAAATAAAATCAAAAATTTTAACCCCCCTACGGCATTCCCGGAGATACTTATAAGGAATCTAATGGACATATATTTTTTTTATTAAATTTTTTTTTATTTCAAAACTCAAATTTTTTTTCTTGCCCGACTAGCGCTTCGATGTATCCGAACGACAAAGAAAGGTAGGTAGTTTGAGTTGTCTTTACTGCTTTTCTTATAAAGGGGGATGAAAAGCAGAGTGTATTACTCGGCCGCAAAATTATTTTCACCTCGGGCGGCGTATAATGAATCCTCCTTCACTGCGCTCTGGATTCAAAATAGCGCCCTCGCCGTAAATATATTATTTTGCTCCCTTGTAATACAATCTACTATTTATGTGACTTTTTTTGTTGTCTATAACGAAAGCAACAATTTTGAACTTATGAAACAAACAACAGTTTTATAGGAGTTTAATTTTTATAAGTGTTTTAATTTTTATACCTATAAAACCTACGTACTTCAAGGTTTTCCCATAGGTCCTCTTATGTTTAAACCGTATGAAAGCTGACGAATTATTTTCCTCAATTCAAAACGTTCAGAGCGTGCACAATAGGGTATTTTACTGTTGTTGAAATGTAGATATTTAATGATGACGTTAAAAAATATTGCAATTAAGAATACCAAATGTGAAAAAATAATGTGAATCTGTTTTATAATAAAAGAATTATAGTCTGTTTGATTTTGACTATAGCTGTCTCTTTCTAAAACGAAATCTTCTATGGCGTGACTATGACGCTACTAACCCACTGACGTCACTAAGATAGCGTCCTGTCCTTGTCTAATTATAAAGTTTGAAGTCCTATATCTTTGAAAATATTCAAGATAATTCAAAATGAAAACTTGTTTTGTGTAGCTTATATTTCGAAAAACATTTTAAAGAAATAAAAAAAAAACAGTAAAATACCGTATTCTGACGGACGTGCACAAGGCGGGCCGGTGATTTAGCATGCACGTAAGAAGCATGTATGCCATAGACGACGCGTCTCCCGCCATTACTCAGGGCAGACCCAGCGTTTGTTATCCCTGACAACCGAATTATTCCACCATCATCCCGCATTCAGACCACATTATGTGAAGCCACTCTGTTAGCTTAAAAAGATAAACTAATTCGTATACTTACAGCAATTGGTTTTTTAATGTATAAAAAAACAATGTACCTACTTATCTTCTGATTCTAAGATAAGTAAGTACCTAAAAATGTAACCCACACCAGAAAAAAACAATTTCATCTCGAAGTTGTTTTTCGTTGGAGCCGTTATAGTTAGAGATATGATAAATTTAACTAAAAAAAAGTAGGTATTCTTTAGGGCTGATTTTGATGCCTGGATAAAAATTATTCGTCTTATAATATGGTTTAATACCTCCAAATTGAAAAGCAAATTGTCATTCATATCTCATTTTTCTGAGCATTAAAAAATCAGCCCTCAAGTTTAAAGTTAAAGAAAATTTTAAGTTAGTTTCAAGAAAATATTAAGTTTTTGTTAGTTTTTTAAATTGTTTGTAAAAGTTGCCAAAACTAAGCCAAATACCAAATATACTTTGAAGTCTAAAATTTTTGCTAAATAAAACTGATTATTAAAAAACTACGATTTTTATTAATACTATGTCCTAACACCTTTAAAATCTATAAATAAAATATAGTTACGTACATAGTGAAGTTTTGAAAAAAAAATCTTATATAGGGCTTTCGAAGACCCCATGCGACCGACGATGGTACAAAAATTAACGCGACCAACGGCGGGTTTTATAGGCAGCGTTATAAACAAACAATAACTCGCTTTTTTGAGAGGTTAAGGCTGCGTTCGACTTTTCCGAGAATATCGCTTACTGTCGGATACTATAATTATGTCAAATTAGTATGGGGTTCAGACATTACTATCCGAAAGTAAGCGTTATTTTTGGAATAAAAGTTTGGTCGAATGCAGCCTTAGTGATCTAAATTCTTTAAGAAACTAAAATTAGTAAGTAATCGTTTCGTAATACAAAGCCCTGACTATCCTATCCTATGGATACATTAACAAAACGCCACTCGAAAAGTTTAACTCCCCAATAATTAACCCTGCAGGCAAAATACAAATTTCAACCTAAACCACCGAATAAAAAACGACTCAAAGTTCTTCGCTAAATAGGGGTTATCTACCAAATTTCTATTAACGGTATAAAGTCAAAACCAAGGGGAGAAGCAATCAAGAACGCAATATAACCCGGACACAAACACTCACCGCCGATGCCAACCCTTTGCTCATTTTATTTCGAGGATCAAACCTAAATTAACTTTTGTGCAATGCAACATTGAGATACTGGGCTTCGACATTCCTTATTACTTGAAAAATACGGTTCACATCTGAATATCCTACTCCTAGCAGAAGCAAACGATCAAAATCATCAGTCCTACGACAATTTACGAACAACAGATTAAAACAAAAGAAGAACTTTTGAACTAAACAGCTCTTCAAAAAGTTTCGTTATCTCGCAAACTCTCTAGCTTATTGCACCAGTGTCACAAAATAATAGTACCAAGCCAGTGTATCGTATGAATTTAAATTAATTAACTTGACAGATAATTTAATAGAGTCAAAGTCAATAAATTTTTATTCATATAGATTAAATAAAATTAATGCTTATGAATCGTCCAACATTTTTTTACCTACCACCTGTTATGGACATCTTTTAACTGACAAGAAAAACAGGCGAAAAAAACTCATCAGCTTTAACAGAATATCAGTACCCCAAGAACGAAAAACTGTCTATATGGTAATCGTATAGTAAACTATACCATCCATCAAAATGCCACTAAAGCTGTCAAAGTAGCGTCAACTATCTATTGAATTTTAGTTGCGAAAAACAAAATAGTGCTCTTTTTCATACAAAATAATACGATCACGATAAAACATTAAGAGAACGAAAGATTTTTAAATGCAAAAAGAAGTAATATCAGCTATTCAGATTTGAAATTTTTTTTATGCATTCACAATGCAATTCTGTAAATATAGGAGGAATCTGATAGTTAAAAAACCACGAGCCCTATAACAAGCTTTCAGGCGGGATTCGAACCCGCGCCTCTGGGGATCCGGCCCGATGCTTTTAATACTGTGCCGATGCTCTGGCCAACTAAGCTACTGAGCAACAAAGCATTTCGGTAGCTCAGCAATTTTTACTTAAAACAGAAAAAAAACATTTATTCATTTTAGGCTGATACAGCACTTATGAAGGTCAAAGAAACTAAGCCATC